>JAJHZJ010000174.1:4591053-4663111 GCA_023548195.1 Bettongia penicillata ogilbyi
AGGCAAACAGGGTTAAGTGACTTGATCAGGTACACAGCTAGTAAGTGTCTGAGGCCAACTTTGACTCATGAAGATGACTTTTCCTGACTCCAGGCCCAGTGCTTTATCTACCATACTACCTAGTTGCTTGGTTGATTGTTGTCCTTTGTCTTCCAAGAGAACCAAAATGACATCACCATGATAAAGTGAAATTTCAGTGCATTTGACTGTGGCTGATCAGACCAATATGAGCTTGGAATGCTATGCCACAGGATGGGCACAGATAGTCCATGTGAATATTTGGGGTGGATATCCCAAATTTGAGCATCCTGTGTTTACTTTGTGCTGTCTCAATTCTGCTTTGCTCAAAGAGCACAGCACCTTTTCTTATGTGGGCATGCCATGCTGAGGAGTTCTGTGCCAGTGTCTCCCATGTTGCACAGTCAAGTCCAGAGTTCTTGAGAGAGACCTTGAGGGTGTCCTTGTATCGTTTCTTCTGGTCACCATATGATCACCTGCCCCATGCAAGTTCTCCATAAAATTTTCTCCAAAAAATCTTTTTGGCAAACATACATTTTTGCATTTGAACAGCGTGGCCCATTGGAGCTGGGCTCTCTGAGGCATTGTTTGAATACTTGGCAGTTCAGCTTGAGCAAGGAGTTCAGTGTTTGGTACCTTATCCTGCCAGGTGATCCTCAGAATATTCCCAAGACAGTTCAAATAGAAGCGATTCAGTTTCCTGGCATGGTGCTGGTAGACTGTTCATGTTTCACAAGCATATAACAATGAGGACAGCACAATGGTTCTGTAGACATTCAGTTTGCTAGTCAGTATCTCCCAAACTTTTGTTTAGAGTCTCCCAAACACTGAGCTAGCTCTGGCAATGTGTGCATTAACCTCATTGTCAATGTGTACATCCCTGGAAAGTACACTACCAAGGTAAATGAACTTATCCACAGCATTCAAAACTTCTTCATTGTTGTAACCAATAGTTCCACATATGGATGGTGTGGTGGTGACTGATGGAACACCTGTGTCTTCTTGGTGTTAATTATTAGGTCAAAATTAGCACAGGCAGCAGAGAATTGATCCATACTTTGTTGCATCTCAGCTTCAGAGGCTGCATTGAGGGTACAATCATCTGCAAACAGGAAATCATGCACCAACACTCTCTCCACTTCAGCCTTGGCTTGTAGCCTTTTCAAATTGAAGAACTTGCCATCAGTATGGTAGTTGACCTTGATGCTATGTTCATCCTCATTGAAAGCATTTGTGAATATGACTGAAAACATCATGCTAAAAAGCATGGGAGCAAGCATACAGCCCTGTTTCACTCCCCTGATAACTGGGAAGGCATGAGAGCACTGTCCATTATCCAGAACCCAGGCAAACATGCCATTATGAAATTGACGTACAATATTGATAAACTTCTCTGAGCAACCAAATTTTGACATAATTTTCCATAAGCCCTCATGACTAACAGTGTCACAGTCCTTGGTCAAATCTACACATGTTGTGTACAGACCTCTGTTTTGCTCCTAGCATTTTTCCTGGAGTTGTTGGGCAGCAAACACCATATCAACTGTTCCTCGGTCCTTTCTGAAGCCACACTGGCTCTCAGGTAGATGACCATCTTCCAGGTGAAGGATCAGCCTATTAAGGAGGACTCTAGCAAGAATTTTTCCAGCAATGACTAAGAGAGAGATCCCCCTGTGATTGTTGCAGGACAATCTATTCCCTTTACCTTTATAGAGATGGACAATGGAGGGATCCTTGAACTCCTGGGGGATAACCTCCTCTTGTATAACCTGGAAAATTTCAGTCAGCTTTTGTATGAGCAATGGTCACCCTATCTTGTAAATCTCAGCTGGAATAGAATCAGCACCAGATGCTTTGCCACATGAAAGGAGCCTAATGACCCTCAAAACCTCTTCTTCAGTTGGAACTTCAGCTAAGGAGGGATTGACTTCAACCTGAGGTAAACAGTCAGTGACCTCAGCATTGATTGATGATGGTCTGTTGAGAATACTATGGAAGTGTTCAGTCTATCTCTCTAGGATCATGTTCTTATCACTAATCAATGTGGCTCTATCAGGTCTGAGTAGTAGTGATGCACCATAGGTTTTTGGTCCATAAATAGCTTTCAGGGAATTACAAAAGCGCTTTGGATTGTTAATATCAGCATAAAACTGAATTTCATCTGCCTTCTTACTGACCAGGAATCTTGCATCTCTCTAAACTTTGCTTGTACTTTGCTTTTGATGGAATTAAATGCTGCCTTCTTAGAGGGGGATGAACTATTCTGCTGGTAAATCCTGTGGAGTTCTCGTTTTTCATTTAGCAGCTTCTGAATTTCCCCATCATTTTCATCAAACCAGTCTTCGTGTTTGCGAGTGCTATGACTCAGATGAGCAGATGCAATGCTGTACACCACATGTCTGAAAGCTTCCTGCTCCTTTTCTGCTCCACTGTTGCCAATTGTGTGTTGGCTCAACTTTCCCTCCAAGACAGCAACAGACTGTTCACACTCAGAGAAAAGCTCTAATTTGTTGACATTAATTCTTCTGGTAGTCATTTTGCTCATTTTTGCCTTGGGGATGGTGCTTTTTATGAATGTGAATATTTAGCTTGGAAAGGATAAGTCTATGATCAGTCCAGTACTCTGCACCACACATTGCCTTTGTCACTCTTACATTTTGTCTGTCTCTTCTCCTTACAATCACACAGTCTATTAGATACCAATGTTTGCTGTGAGGATGCATCCATGAAGTTTTATTGCATTTAGGTAAACAGAAGACAGTGTTGGTGATGAGAAGGTCATGCAACGCACAAGTCTTCAGCAGAAAATGATCACTGCTATTGCTGTTTCCAACTCCATTCCTCCTTAGGACTCCCTGCCATGTCTGGTAGTCTGAGCCTACTCTAGCATTAAAGTCACCCAGAATTATAAGCTTGTCCTCTTTTGGCACACTGACAATAAGGGTCTCTAGGTCTTCATAAAATTTTTCTTTGACTTCATCAGGGTTTGTCATGATAGGAGCATAGGCACTGATGATGGTGGCATGGCATTTTCCTGTGAGTGGCAATCGCAACCTAGCTGCTTTCTATTATTCTGAAGAAAGATATACCTATGGCTGGTCAATTGAATCTTTTCTGACATTTTCCCTTGATTCACATTCTGACAGGTGAGCTGGAAGTTTTCTATAAAGATTGTTATTCATTTTCCTAATTTAAGGAGAGTAAAGAAGTCAATACATTCTTTGGATTGTGAGTGTGGGGGTAAGTAATCAACAAAATAACACCTGATATAATGAATGAATGTTTTGAAAACAAAACAAACTGGGAGGAAAAAATTGTCAGCTTGCTGCCCAGACAGTGAGTAAAGCTGTCTTGCTTCAATTCTAGCATGGAGGAATTGAGCATCTAGAGTCTTTCACACTTGGTAGAAAACAAACCCCAAATCTCCTAGCTACTCAGTCAGATTGTAAAGGCCAGTGAAGAGAAAAGCAGAGCTCCCAAATAGATTTCCTATACCTGGCCCTGTGTCATTGTCTCTAAAGGAAACAAAAGATCTGGAGAAAGTATTTTCTTGTACTATTTGGCAAGAGAAAGAAGCTCCTGGAGATTTCTGAAGGAAAAGAAAGCACACCTCACCCCTATGGATCTGAAAGAAATGACATGAAAATAGGAAACTTATAAAAATGAGACTTTGTGTCATTAATCATTATGGTATCAAGTCCTATATCATAAGATGCTTCCCTAAGGTTTTTGTTTTTTTAATTGACGCTGGATCAATTAGGGAGAGATTTATAGCAAGGAGGACTGGAATAAACAATTTTCTATTACCTGGTTGTCACCTTCACCATTCCTTAGAAGAAAACACAAACAATGGGGCCACATGTAGTGAGTCAAACACGATTGTCCTCTTGCACTGCTAGGTTCCACTTCATTTTAATGATGGAGACTTCTCTCCACACACAGCTATTCTCTTTGAGTGGATTTTCACACAACCTCAAAATGCTGCTCAGGGGAACCCTCTTCCAGCTCACCTAAGGGAGTGGAGCAGAACTAAGGATGTGCAGGAGAGCCATCATGGTCTTTCCTTCAAATATTCTGTCTAGTAGGACAGTCTCTGGAGACAGGCAACTTGTTTTAGGGCTGTATTGAAGTGGGGGAAGAGGGACTGTAATTGCTCAATGTTACTTTGGCTAGCTACATCCCATTAAAAAAAAAGTAAAACAAATCTCTAAAGCAGTCTACTCAGTCTTATCTCCCAGTTCATTCTGGCAAAATCTTAATTCCATCTTAATTCTTTTCCCAGTGCCCAAATTTGAAAGACTAAATAAGCATCCAGTGGAGCTATGGTGAGGTGAGATAAAGAAAAGGGTTACAAATTCTATTTGTAATGTGATTTTTCTGACTTGTTGGAGTGAAAGTTGTTGTGATATTCTTTGGGCAATATATGGCTACTAATAGATCAAAGAAGAAAAGAAATTTTGAGCTAGTGTATTTAGAGACTGCCTAGAATGAACCTCTTGGCAATGTCTGCATGTCAGTCATCCCTGTCATATTGTTTCATTCTGCCTATACTGATATGCAGTATTACACAATGTTTCTGTTTGCGCACAAAATGTACAGCTCTCAGTTTGATATGTATGTGTCCAGCTGGACATGAAAATAGGAAATTGCAGACAGAAGGATTTCTGACCTTAGTATCAGGTAAAAGAAAAAAAGTTACTAATGCTTAGATGCCACAGAAAAGAAGGCAGAATAAATGAGGAGGGTCGAGAGGAAGAAACAGAGAGACAGGGAGATTCCTACCATTCCCTAGAATGTTCAACTAAAGCATTTCCGGAAAAAAAAAATGAGTACATTAGAAAGAATTTCAACTCAGAACACAACCTCTCTCTCTATAGGAATCTAAATTCTAGGTCAGGTCACACTGATTTTGGAGAAAAAAAAAATCCTAGTCCCATAAATATTTGAGATAGTCTGTTATTTTCCCAAACTATTATTTTAAAATGTCGACAGATCCGTAATTTCATAGCTGTGGGTATTCTCTCCTCCCACTGGAACCCCCCCGCCCCAGGCCTTCTCATTCTCTGCCATTCTCATCACTGTCTTTTGTACATGTTCCATAGAAACTCTACCCAGCATGCTTTAGGCTTTACCTTGGTTATGACACAGTATGAATACCTGAACTGCCTACACACTGCCTAGCTCTTCTCCCCATCTCTTACTACGTGACCAGCAACTTTCCTTTTCTGGGCACAAGTGGGTTTGATGTTATTTTTTACATCGTGTCTCCAATCGTAGTCATTGTTGGTAGTATATTGTAGGCGACCTGCACTCAGTACATATCTTTCCATTGCTCTGAGGAGGCACTTGCAATTTTGATTCTCCTGTGCTGCCTAATAATATGTAACCTTATAGGATCTCTGGGTGAACATTGTGGCTAAAATATAGGGAAATGTTGCAGCACTGAATACCTGGGGAATCATTAAAAATCGTGGTACCATTTATCCAAAACATTTCAGCCCCATTACCTCCTATTAAATTCCAGGCCTAGACCACAGTCCAGCTATAGCACCTATCCAAGATAAATCTATTGATGCATTGTATCAATGGACTGATCTTCATGTAATCTCAATTATTATATGCATCCTTCATCAACTAAGTTTTTCCAAGGTGGGTGGTTAGAGAGACCTTTTGAGTGATCTCTGATCTCACTGAGGAGGCTGTCTACTGGAAGGTCCCTGAAAGTTAGTGTAATTATACCAATGACATCTGTTAACATAGAAGAGGGGTCCTTCCTATAAACAGGGAAGTACTATCCTATTGAATTTTGTGGAGGGCAGCCTCTAGCCTTGCTTGATGATGGAGACTGTGGAATAGTGGCTAGAGAGCAAGAAGACCAGGGTTAAGTCTCTGCTTGAGCAGTATTTTAAAGCTGTGTGAAAATCCAATCAAAGTGAAAATCCACACAGTCCTGGCTGTGTGACTCTCTATGTGTGATTTAACCTCTTGGTACTCTTGGAAACTTTCTAAGACTATAAGTTGCAGAGAAGGTATTAATTTGAGTTGATAAAGGGACTTTCCTCACTTGGTAAGTTCTCCAAATCAGTGAAATCACAGGTCTGGTCTCCAACCCCAATCCCTTGGTGTTGGTACTCAAAAGCTACTGAGCAAAAATCTTAGTGGTAGTATCTGTATCTGACTGTGAATTTTATAGTATTTTAAGATGGGAGGTGTAGAAGATGACTTGTTTAAGAAAAGCCTCCAAGGCCACACCTTGTTCTACTGAGTCAAATGCTTTTCTCAAATTACAGCTTGGTATAAAAGTCAAATGAGGAAAAAAGAAGTGATTTCTACTTGCCTTGTAAGAAACAGGCAACCTTCTCATAAAGACACAATGAATCCAAAATACTGCCAAGGAACTGGGTGTTTTTATGAGCCTAACAAAATTCTTATTTTGCTCAGGCTCTATTGCATTAGCTCAAGTAGGATGGATGATGCTCGTGCCTTTTGGAAAGACAGTCAATAACTCTTTTTATTTGCTAGGCAATATTTGATAGGAAAACATTTATTTTCTAGGGCATAGACTCTACTTAGTGCCTACCTGCTGGAAAAAATCAGAGAGGAGAGACAGATCACTAGGATGCCAAGGACCCAGCTGAATGCTGTTTGAAGCTAGTGTGCTCCTAACTCTTGTTTTTCTCCTTAAATAGAGTGCTGACTTTTGTTTATTCATTCACCTGCTTCTTGCTGTTTCTCACTAAAGGTTAAGTGGTTGTGAAACTGTACGCCCTGCAGGATCGGTTTCTGTTGCTTTAAATACTTGTCCAAGTAGCAGTATCTTATGGCTCCACTCTGAAAAGCTCTATTGGCACCTTGGGGTGGTTTGTTTTTGACCACTTGAAGTTTTTAATGTGCTCCATCAGTCTCAAGCCAACCTGTCTCTCTACAGTCAGGGCCATTTTCCTTTTGTTTGAGACTCTTTATGACAGCGCTCAAGGGAGACGTGCTTGGAAACTCACAGAGCTCCTGCAAAGACGAAGCTGTGCCCACTCTATCAAATCTGCTATTTACTCTGCCCGTTATAGGACGCTCACATTTGCATTTTCCTCCTCACTTGTTATTACACGATGCTGATTCATACTCAGAGGGAGAAAAGGAAATTCTATCTTCGCTATTTTCTCTCTTGCCATCCTGGCCATACGCTAACAATAGAGGCCAGCCAGACCCTGCTGCTCCCTTTCTTAAGCAGTGTTGAGGTCCCATTTTGGGAGCCGGCATCAATGCAGATGCAGTTGTTATTTTACTTCAATTTTGATTTATGACCATGCCAATTCCATCTTCTAGGTACCTTCATGCCTCTGAATTCCCAACTGAATCCCTAAAATAACCCCTCAATATTTCATGATTTCATTGGCATTAATGTGGCATTAATATACATAAAATGTTTTATACATTACAGATGTTTCCCCTCATGTTTTATAGCTGACACTCCCCGAATTCACATATTATTCTAGATTATGCTAGAGCCGAATCCCTTTGAAGACATTTTGAGGATTTTTTTCCCCCTGGTACTACTGAATGATAACTATTTTTTTCCTCCAAATAAGGGGTGGATGAGTGATGTGTTCTCTGCTCACAGGGCTTGAATGGGATGCCAAGTAGGAGGCTGAGACAGGGAGGGGGAGAGAATAGAATTGGAGAGATAAACACAGCTGAGGAGAGACAAAAGGCTGACATTTGCTCTTTGCTTTGTTCCTATCCCCTCCTCCCCATTTTACACCTATGAAAGAAAGTATAGCCAACTCTGAAGTTTCCTAGAATTGCAGACTCAGGATCAGAAGGGATCGCATAGGTTATGTGACCTAACCTCCCAGCCAGGAAGTATAGGCATGACCTCTTCAACATCTCTAATAGCCAGTCTCATCTGGGATACTCTCAATGACAGGGAGGTCAAAAGATTCAAAGGTCCTTCAGCACCTAAGTGGCCAACCATATGCTGGGGATGTTGTAAAGGAGATTTTTGCATTTGGAGAAATCATCTGGGGTAGGATGGATGAAGGGAGTGGACTGGACTTTATGATTCTCAGCTCAGCCACTAACTTCTTACTTCATGACATGGAAGTGTCCTTGGGTTCACAAAAGTTTTGCTAGCAGAGCAAATGCTGGCAGAAATTATTAAACAGAAAATGCTTCAGATGCAGGCCTGGCAATGAGTATGTCTGTCCTCCAAATATAAGAATAGCTAAATTTTAAAAGGCTCATTACCAGGTGGTTGCATACTCCACCACCACGCCACCCTTGGATTTTCAGGCATAACAGCTCATGAAGACTGTCCATACACTAAAGAATCCAGTGTCTGTGATCTACATCAGGAGAGGGGTTGGTTACACCAATGAAATCAAGGACTGCTGAAATATTCAGTTGAAAGGAGATTGTTAACAGGAAGCATAGGGGCTGGTGGAGAACTAACCTTGGGGGACAAGAAGATCTGGGTTCAGGTAGCATAGTGGATAAAGCTTTGGACTTTGAGTTGGGAGGACCTGAGTTCAAATGTGACCTCAAACACTTAATAGCTGTGTGACCCTGGGTAAATCACTTAACATTTTTTCTTCAGTTTCCTCATCTGTAAAATGGGTATAATAATGATACCTACTCCCAGGATTATTGTGAGGATAAAATGAGATAATATTCCTAAAGTGTTTAGCACAGTACTTGGCACATAGTAGGTGCTTAATAAATGTTTGTTAAAAGCTTAATTTTTTTTTAAAGTCCTGCCTCTGACACATAATGACTGTACAACTCTGGGAAAGTAACCTAACCTTTCAGTGTCCCCAACTCTCAGACTACAAATTGCAGAGGAGGTGCCAATCTAATTTGGTAGAGGGAGGTTTTTATGCCAATAAAATCACAGATCTAATTTTTTTTAAAAAAAGGCTCATTCCTCCTCCTCCCTGACCAGAAATTTCCACCAGCATTTATTAAGTGCTAACTTTAGGTCAAACACTGTACTCGATGCTGATAATACAAGGATAAAAATGGAACAGTCTTAGAGTTAGGCCTGCCCTGAAGGAGCTTATGTTCTACTGGAAGCAAAGTAGCCTCTGAAAACCAACCCCAAACTGTATTCATTTATGAATATTAAAAAAAATAGCTACTGTTATTCTTTTTCGTAATTCTTGGCTGTTATGTTTTAGAGGGGGCTGCTTTTGAATAGTGAGTGAAATTGTTTGCTTGTCATAACTTGTGTGGGAAATTCTTTTTTGCAATATCATGAAGTTTTAAAAAGAGAGGCAGAGGGATTGAGTGGATAGATCTCAGAGGATAAAGGTCCCATGGATCTATTCACTTGAGAGTCTTCAGTGTTTCTTTCAATTTATCCTAAGGCTTTGGAAAAATCAATTAACCTGTTCAGATTTTTTTTCTCTTTAAATCAGTAAAAATGGGCCTAATAATGATTGATAATGCCTTTCTAACCTCCTTGAGATAACATAAAAATGAACTTTGTAGAAGTATGAAAGAAAATAAATATTATCTCTTTTGGAGAAAAAAATATATTCACCTAGGTCCTGATTGGTGTAAATAATGAATCCCCAGTTAATTGATCCTATTATTCAAATTTGCACTGTATAATTCCATCAAGCTGGAACCAATGACCATAGTCTGAATTTGAATAAATATGACTTCCCCACAGGACTCATCATTCACACAAGCCTGGTTCTAGTTGTAGTACTCCATATTCCAAGAAGGCTTAGAGCATATGCTAAATTTCTTCCATTCTTAAAAACACTAAGCATTTACACACAACCTACCCATTAAGACATGGTTTTAGATTAAAGTGGTGACAGGAAAACTGGATATGAAGTGGGACACAAGTCTTAGAGGAGAATGAAATGCTAAGATTGTTGGATATTACTGTATCCAAAATGATGAGCAATTTTTAAATGGTGAAGGTAGAGATCACCTTGTTACAAAAAGATAACTTTGTCATCTTAACAATCCAAATTTAGAAACTTGATTTTGGAGAAATCACTTTATATATCTTTTAAAAATCTGCTTCATTTAAATATTTTCAAGCGTTACATGTTTGTAACACTGGAGGATTTCTTTTGACAATTTAAAGTTCTTTAACATAAAATAATTTTTATTTCATATATTTGAGGTAGAGTTGGTTAACCAGGGACCCAATGGCAAGCAGTAGTAAAGAAGAAAACAATGAAGAGATAATGTCAACAGACATTACCATGGAGAGAAAATAAAATCACTGTTTTCTGTATGGAAAAAGGCCATCCTGGTATTCACTCTGCCAAGGGTTAGTGGATCTAATATCGTTCTTGTGCTTTTGCCTAAGATCAGAGAAGCCAGAAGAAACAAGTTCAGTGAAGTAAACAAGCTAGGGAGGCAAACACACCCTTTTGTCACTTGGACAGAATTAGAAAGTTAGCTGGCCAGGGTCTTTAAAGACAAGATGTCCTAAACACCTGATGTGTGACCAAGTGCTGTGCACACTTAGGAAAGTTTTGCTTCTGAATCAAGATTTGTGGTGAATTAGTTCTACTGTAACCTAGGGAAGAAACTGGGTTAAGAATAAAGATGAGTGAATGATGTTCTTAAGTAGATATAGGTATATATTTTTTAACTCCTACTCTATATTTTGTTTTAGTTTAATATCTTTGCTATCATTGGTCAATGTTCATTTCAAAAAAGAATTCCATTTTTATTGATAAAGCACAATTAAGTAGTAAAGATATAATTTTATTTTTTTTAGTCAAAAATCATTTTTAAGTATATACTATGTGCTGGGCATTGTGCTAAGTGCTGGAGATGCAAAGAAAGGTATAAATAGTATTTGCCCTTGAGGAGCTCACCTTATAATGGGGGAAACAAACATCAAAATAACCATTACTATACTAATAGTTTGGGCAGCTAGGTGGTGCAGTGGATAGAGTGTCACGGAGTAAGGAATACTTATCTTCCTGAGTACAAATCTGGCCTCAGACATTTGCTACTGTGTGACCCTAGGCAAGTCCCTTACCTGTCTGTCTCAGCTTCCTTATCTCTAAAATGAGCTGGAGAAAAAAATGACAAACCACTCCGGCATCTTTGCCAAGAAAACCCCAAATGGCTCAGGGAGGTTCAGGATCAAAACACAGAATAGAAACAATGAGGGGCAGAATAGGATGGAGGGTAATTCAGTTAGTCTTACACAACACGACTATCATGGAAGTCATATGCAAAACTACACAGATAGGGCCTATATTGAATTGCCTGCCTTCCCAAAGGGAATGGGTGGGGAGGGAGGGATGGGGAGAATTTGGAACTCAAAGTTTTAGGAACAACTGTTTAGTATTGTTGTTGCTACTAGGAAATAAGACATACAGTTAATGGGGAATAGAAAGTCATCTGGCCCTACAGGACAAAAGAGAAGATGGAGACAAGAGAAGGGAGGGATGACAGAAGAGAGGGCAGATTGGAGATAGGGAAAATTAGATTGCTCAGTGTATTGGGGTGGGGGGAGGGGATAAAAGGGGAGAAAATTTGGAACCCAAAATTTTGTGAAAATGAATGTAAAAAGTTAAATAAATAAATAAATATATTAAAAAAAAAATAAACAACTCTGCTATGATTAAAAAAAAAAAAAAAGAAAACCCCAAATGGGATCATGAAGTCAGACATAACTGAAAAGACTGAATAACAACTAATACTAGTTAGAATTTATATAGCATTTTAAGGTTTGCAAATCACTTCACATGTGTTACTTCATCTGGGAAATAACTAGGTAGATACGAGATATAAATGGAGTAGATGTAAAATAGGTTGTTCATGTGCTTGTCCTTCGTTCTTGAAGAGGACCATGCCATCAGGGAAATGATAACATACAGCTGACTTTGATGTGAGTAAGAGAGGGCTATGTAAGGTCACCAGTCTCACTTTTTCCTCCTCTTCTGGTCCAGTGACCAGATATTTATCAGGACAACTGGAGATGGCTCAGGATGCAATGGCTCTTTTTAGGCTAAGGCCTTTTCAGCTTCTCACTTGGAGTGAGGTAGCACCCATTTGGTGAATAGGCTTCTTTACTGAAACTTTGAAAGGTCAATGTATATGCTATAATATACTGTACAAAGGCTTCTTTAAGATGTGAGATAATTTCTGAGATGAAGGTATTAAAAGCTGGGGATACTAGAAAAGTAGGATGTGATCTGTGTCTTGAAGGAAACCAGGGAAACTAAGGTGGGGGGGGGCAAGGCAGTGCAAAAGAATATGTCACTTTAAATTACCTACATTCAACTGTTTGCCTTCTCAACAAGTGGGGAAGGGGCTGGAGGAAGGGAGGGAATTTGGAACTCAAAATTTCAAAAAAATGTTGAAAATTTTTGAAAAACCCAAATTACCTGTTTATGAGAAGTCTTGATAATCATAGCCAAGGAACATCCATTTACTTAGGATCATAGACTTAGAGCTTAGAGGTCATCAAATTCATTCTCCATTTTAAGGTGAGAAAACTGAGATTCAGAGAGGGAAAATTTATTTACCCAAGGGTATATAGGCAGTATGTAGCATAGTTGGAGTTCAATCCCAGGTCTTTTGACTACAAATCTAGTGCTCTTTTCCTTGTACCATATTATAGCTTATCCTAAATGCAGGAAAAGCATACAGGTATAAATAAGAAACCTAAACTCGTGAGGCAAATATTATACAACCATTTGCAGATGAGCTCTATGCTTATTTGCAAATAGGCTAATAAACTCTCTCTAAAGGCAGGAAAGCATTCCGGTTCAATTAGAAATAAGGGAAGGATCTCTCTCAGTTGAAGGAGTAGAGAGCTATGGGTATGGAATATTGCATACCTTGTCAAACTGGGTCAGAGGTGGTGGAAAATTGATTTCACTTAACGTTTGTTAAAAGGAAAGGCAGGTAGTTGGGAGAGGATAGTAGTATGTCTTGGAAAAGACTTTGATGTAAAACAAATGGCATCAATAAAATTTAAAGAAAAAGCAAGAAGGGAAAGGTCAATGCACTTTGAAAGTGGGCAATCCATGATACTCATGTAAAATTACCTGCAAACTTGTGAGAAGCACAATATAAAAGAGACCAATAAAATGCAAAACTTATGTTTTATTCAGTCTTTCGCAACTTAGCTCTGCGTTAGAAAGTACAGAAATGTTAGAGTTCTCAGGAAGGTGTTTATCTAGCTTACCTAAAGTTTAACAATCCAAATGCTTCCGAATGGCTCTAAATGCTGTTCCCTAGTCGAGCATCTATCTGTAAATGGACCGATTTCCACATCTGGACTGGAAAATCAAGCATTTAAATTACTACATGTTGGAACTGGGTACATAAAATGATTTCACAAATGAGGAACATGGCAGATATCTCAAGGGGCTGGGGCAACCAAAACAGGCAAGTTCTTTGAAGTCATCATTAACTGAGTGTTTCAATTCCGCAGATGTGTCATAGCAAATGTAAAATGGTTAATAACAGAAATAGCTATAGTGACTTTCTTAGTTTTTGAACTATTTCTCATTTAGCTTGAAACTTTCCACATTTTGTTACTGCTCAAAATCACACTCGTTTAGTTTTGTTTTTTTTTAATGAGTAGAACAGGGAGGAAATTTCAAATAAAATGTTTGCTTACTTCTACATTACAAGAAAGCAAACAAGTATACTTTTCTGGTTAATGAAAAAATGGGTGCCTTTTGAAATGCAACTCACTCAAAAGCAGATAAACTCTCACATATCACATTCTGACTGTCATCAGAGTCCCCGGCTTTGTGAACCTGAACAAGGAAAAATTGAGCACATGGGAGGGTGTTAAATGAGGATTCCACACAGTCATGAAACACTTAAAAGGTTATTCTAAGCTAGTGCTATAGAAATCCTGTCTTCCTATGACTTTTAGGCAGGGTTGTACGCTTTGTGAGGAAAAGTACTAGTTACTATTTGTCTTTGCCTTTCCAATACTTAACACAGTGTTGGGCACATAGGAGGCATTTAATAAAATGATGGTTGGATTGAATTGGAGGCTCTGGATGAGTCCCATTCCTTTCCTTCTCTGCTATAATTCACTTTACCCAAGTACCTTTTCCTGCACAGGGGTCTGATCCAGGAAGGCAGGTGAAGGGACACAGATTGACTAGGGGAAAGACTAGGGATGCAGGATACACAGACATAAGTGGTTCTAAGGACAATCTATAAAGGGTAGAAAAGCAGCACTGGCTAGGAGCCAGAGGAAGCCCAGCTTGGAACTCAGGCAATGAGCAGGGCCCAATTTGGTTGACATTTTTAAAGCTTCGAAAGGTCAATGTATATGCTATAACATACTGTACAAAGACACAGGCCTGGATTTGACTGTGCCTGTCAAGTGGCTGGCTTGAACCTGTTATTTAGAACTTGCAGACAGTACAATTTCCATGTGTGAAGATGTGAGCATAATTTTACCTTCTGTTGTTTTTTAACCACCTTGGGCCACGATTTTTAAATTGAAACACAAGAAGTAGGTTGTGCTTGGGTTCCCATAGCAACATTAACTTATCCAAATTGCCCATGCTGTATGGAATACTTTCAATTACCAGTTTGGCTTTTAAATGTACACTTTAATTATGGGAAATGTAGATGAGTTAAGATTCTGATGCAAATTATGGCTTTTTCATCTACTGATTTATACATGCTTAAACAGTAACCTTAATACTGCTACTGACACATGCCACTAAGTCAGTCAAGGCTGTGCTCATTTCATATATAACCTTTCCACTACTCAATCTATCCTGTATACCACTGCCAGACTAATCTTTCTAAAGAACCCTTTCCATCATAATTCTACTTAGATCAAAAATATTCAATGTCTCTCAGTTGCCTATCGGATAAAACCTGGACTTTTTAGCTTCAAGATCTTCTGATATCTAGCTACTTGGAAAGAGCAGACAGCAGTAACGCTGGGGGAAGAGGGCTGGCTTTGTAGTTCAAATCCTATCTTTAATACTCATCGTTTGCGTGATTTCAGTGAGTCACAACCTTTTGGAGCCTCATTTCCTTATCTGTGAAATATGGGTGTTGGACTAGAATCTAGTCTTTTTACTAAGGGGATTTGTTCTGGGAAGTTCAGGTCCAGTCAAAGGGCCACAGTTGAGGACCTGGAGGGCCACATGTGGCCTCAAGGCAGCAGGTTCCCCACCCCTAGACTAGGCAGTTTCAGAAGTCTCTTCCAACCTCATCTCTCAATGTCACCCGAAACAAACCCTTTACCTTCCGCTGGGCCAGTCCAATCATTCTGTTCATGTTGAAATTCACCATCACCCTCCTTTCATCCTTGCCACTAATCCAAATATTAAGAAGCTTTGGAGGTCTAGTTCAGGTCTGTCCCCTAATCATTCCAGACCACATGAGTTTTTACTGTGCTTCTATCACCAATTTTCATACTTAGTCTAGATGCTGTCACTTCATCCTTTTGCATCCCATCCCTAATCAATACGCAAACTCCTGGTAGGCAGGGCCTTTAACTTCATTTGCATGCCTCACAGTAGAATGAATATGTATTGGAAGAATATGTAATTAATCCTATTTTTATATGCTGAAATTATGAATTCTTCTAATTTTAACATCTTGTGAAGTATTAAATCCGTCTTATAGAAAACTCTTGACAATCTGTATACCTGGTGATACTTAGGAACAATAGTGAAGAGGGGCCACTGTCACAAGAGCAAAATAGCAGATACGCAGGAAAGGAAAGAAAAAGTCGAAATCTATTCCAGATAGTCTCTGAATTAGGAGAGAAAAAATAGCTTGAGCAAAAACTTGGGCTTTTCCTGAATTTCCCTGGAAACAGATATGCTGCCTATTTGGTGACAGATGACAACTGAGCACAGCTAGAATGTGTTTGTGAACTGATCACTGAACCCAATGGTATAAATAAAGCAGATGATGATCTCCACTATTGTTTTTTTTTCAAGTGATCTCAATTACTGCAGTAAGCTGAATGGGTAGTATTTTGTTTTTTAACCATTTTGAAAGAAACATGAGGGGTTAGAAGTAACAAGAACATACATGCTTGGGTAATTCACATTTATTGATTTTTTTGAAAAATATGTCAAAATCTGGTAGATCGTTCCATATCACCTAATACGTGTATGCATATATAACGGATATTCAGTTCTACCTTCTAATCGCTCTTTCGGGAACAATTTTTGACGAGACCTTTACATGGGGTGATCTTGATTTATACAGAGAGAGAGTATGCTTCTCAACCAGCAGAAACCCCAGGAATGAGATCGTCGGGGTCATTATGATAAAATGAATGCAATGGTTTCTGAAACTTGCCCTGTACCCACACTCGATGCATTTTCACTTTTTCTTTCCTATTAACTTGCAAACGTCGGTCAACCAGGTTCTGCTTTTCATCTAACCCAGCCTGATGGAACATATTGTGGACTTCCCCTGTGACACAAAAATGAAAAGCAAAAGTATGATGAACTATGAAGAACAAGAAAACAGTCGCACATCACTGCATCAGTTTAACTATTTAGATTTTTATCCTTTAACAGAACTCAGCAAACGCCCCCTTCAAGGTACGGATGGGGATGGGAGCCTTAAGAAAAACACATTCTATTATGCAATAGTACAATATATTAAGGAGGTATGATATGGCACATGGAGAAGAGACAGGAACTACAGTGGTTTCTGTTTTTTGATGTTTTAACAGATATTCATTCCTTTTCAGAGTTTCCCCTTGTTAATAAAAGGGCCCAAATATGTCACAATATAAATGTGTTTACGTAAAACTGGGCAAAGTCCTTGACTACAAGGCTCATTGAGCACTCACCACTGTCAAAAATGTACTTTAGAATGAAAAACTGATACGAAACAAGTCGTTTACTATGGAACTCATGAATAAAACTCTCTCAATTGGCTCTACAGTCGTCATCAACTCTTTTTTGCTCCATGCTAACAACACCTACTGTGAAGGGATGCACATCATTTGGTATGTGATGCTATGATAAAATAATAGGGCCAGTAGGTCAATATCTCTTGGGAGAAAAGATTTTAAGATACTTTTTTTTTAACCTTTCAATTTAAACTCCCAAGTAGAACATTTAGAAGCACTTGGAACATGACCTTTAATCAATTACTTGACATTATCATACTTATATGATATGTTCTGAATTTTTCTTCCCACAAATAGAATATGTTTCTGAATTTTTCTTCCCACAAATAGAAACTAAGGTTTACTTTTTCCAACCAACTGTATCCTCTAGGATGTAACTCTTACCTTTTGTAAAGAAATATGCCCTGGTACCATCTCCTCGAACATAAAAGTTTTCAGATAAGCAGCAACCTACAAAAAGATAGTTATGGAAAGGGAAAATTAAAATTCCCGTTTGAAAAGCAGAAGACAAAGATGAGTAACATCAAGGTAAACATTTTTTAAGACACAAATATGCAAAATCACCAAGGTAACAAAAAGGATCTCATTATACCTTTTTTGAAACGAAGTTGAGTGAGATCATATCTTCCATGGTCCCGAAATAACAACATTCCTCCAGGTTTCAGCAGCTTGGACAATCTGTTTACAACGCCTTGCATCCTTTAAAGACAAAGCATGATGCCCTATTCAATTTTGCCTTTTATTTTTTTCTCTGCTAGGGTGAACCTTCATCTTTTGAAGTCAAAATATGAAAAGCCTGTCATCAAACTCATTATATGGCCACAGGAAAATAAACAACAAACATGATCAAGAATGAGAACAAAAAATGCTTTTACCAAGAAGGAAGGCAAGATTCATGTATATGAAATAACCAGGTTCAAAGGAAATTTAACTGGCGACAAAAGGGCCTACAGTGTCTAAAGAGACCACCCAAGTAACCAGAGCTATTTGGTGGCTTCGTAGAGATTTCTACAGAATGTCTAACAAAGCTGTACTGAGAAATCACATAGATATTTTCCAATAACCACAGCAAAATTAATTGGCTGCAGGACAGGGAAAGAGAAAAACTGCAGGGTGCTTCTGCTTGCAAAATCTCTTACAAAGTAGAGGATGTAACTATGCCACCGTTATCTCATACCTAAAATGTCTAAAATGGATTCTTTCCCTGGGGTTTGTGAACTTGGGGTCTTTTGGTTTTTCCTCCCATATTTTGATCAATATATTTCCATATAATTGGTTTTCTTTAAAATCCTTAAACATTTAAAAAGTCTTCTGAGAAGAAACCCAAAGGTTTAGAATCCTTGATCTCAAACCAAGTTCAACTTCCCTTCAAAATGACTTCCCCACCCACCCATGACTTCCCTATTGCTGTTGACAGATTGTATCATCAGGCCACCAAAGTTCAAAGTCTTGGAGGTCTGATGGGTACCAGGATCATACATATAGAACTGGAAGGGGTCTTAGGGACCATCTAGTCTGATTAGGAAACTGAGACCCAGAGAGGCTGTAACTTGCCATCTTCTCTGTATTTCTTGTCCCATAATCCTATAAGTTCTTCCTTCTTTTCAGGTTCTTCTTTCTTCATGCTTTCTCTGAATCTATCTTTTTCTTTCCACCTCCACCAGTACTTCGTTTTCCTAGGTCCTCACCATTCCATGCTTGAATAGGAGCTACAACGACCTTCTAACATAGTATCCCGAATTCCATATTCTTTCTGCATGCTCTGGTCACATTAATCTTCACAAATGCTCTTATTGTTGCACTGATCCCCTCCTCAATAGTCTTCCATGATTTGTTACTAATTTTTGTTTTTTGCTGTTCTCACTTGTTTCAGTCATGTCCAACTCTATTTGACTCCATTTGAGGTTTTCTCGGCAAAAATACTAGTGTAGTTTGTCATTTCTTCTCTAGCTCATTTTACAGATGAGGAAACTGAGGCAAACAGGGTTAAGTGATTTGCCTGGGGTCACACAGCTAGTAAGTGTCTGAGGCCAGATTCACACTCAGGAAGACGAGTCTTCCTGACTTCAGGTTCAGCACTCTATCCACTGTGTCACTAAGGTGCCCATTATTAATTAGCAAGATGTAATCTAACCTCTTTATCCTGGTATTCAAAGTCCTCCAAAAGCCAACTTCGGCATATCTTTCTAACCCTAAATTTCAGTGCTCCCCAGTGTGAAACTTTAGCAAGCTTGATCTACTCACTTTACTCAGTACATACCCTTCACATTCCCTCTTTACTGCCTTTGCTTACTCCATTTCCCTCATTTACAATGCGATTCTCCTCTTCCCCACCTATCCAAACCCCAATCCCTTAACGTCAAACTCAGGTCCTTCATTCTCTGACTACCCTAGCTCTGGGTAAACTCTCAATCCTTAGAAGTATTGTAGCATTCATTATGCATTCCATGCATTGGACAATTAGTCAAGGCTATCTTGTGATTGCTCCTGTTTTATAATTTTCTTTAAGTTATTTTGATTTATTTCATTAAATGTTTCCCAACTACATGTAAAATTTTTTAAACTATTATTTTTAAAATTTTGAGTTCATTCTGTTCTTCCCTCTCACCCTTCCCCCACCTTGAGAAGGCAAGCAATTTGATACCACTTATACATGTGAAGTCATGCAAAACCTATTTCTATTTTAGCCATGTTGCAAAAGAAAACACAAATAAAATAAAACAATTAAAATGTTGAAAAGAATGCTTCATTCTGCACTTGGAAATAATCAGTTTTCTCTGAAGATGGATAGTATTTTTCATCATGGGTACTTTGGACTGTCTTGGATCATTATCTTGATCAGTGAAGCTAATCTTTCACAGTTGATCATCCTTACAACACTGCTGTTACTGTGTGTACAATGTTCTTCTGGCTCTGCTCACTTCAGTTTGCATGATGATATGCAAGTCTTCCCAGGTTTTTCTGAACTCTGCCTGCTCACTATTTCTTGTGGAACAATAGCATTCCATTATATTCACAGACAATAACTTGTTCAGCCATTCCCCAGCTGATGGGCATCCCCTCAATTTTCAATTCTTTGGCACCATAAAGAGAGCTGTTACAAATATTTTTGTACAAATAGGCCTGGTTCCCTTTTCTCTGTTGTCTTTGGGATATAGACTTAGTGATGGTATTTGTTGGGTCAAAGAGTATGCATGATTACAGTCCTTTGGGTATAGCTCCAAATTGTTCTCCAGAATGGCTGCACCAATAAGAGTGCATTAGGAGCTCAATTTTGTCCACATTCCCGCCCAACATTTGTCAGTTTCCTTTTGTCATGTTAACCAATCAGATAGGTATGAAGTGGTATCTAAGTTATTTTAATTTGCATTTCTCTAATCAGCAGTGAGAGCATTTTTTAATGTGACTACTGATAATTTTGATTTAGTCTTCTGAAAACTGCCTGTTCATATCCTTTAACCATTTATCAGTTGGAAAATAGTTTTGTTTCTATAAATTTGGTTCAGTTCCTTATATATCTGAGAAATAAAACCTTTATCAGAGAAACTTGTAAAGTTTTCCCTACTTTCCTGTTTTCCTTCTAATTTTGACTGAATTCATTTTGCTTGTGCAAAAGCTTTTTGATTTAATGTAATTAGAATTATCCATTTTACTTCTTGTGATCCTCTCCATCTCTGGTTTGGTCATAACTCTTCCCTTATCCAAAGATCTGACAGGTACATTTTCCCATGCTTCTCCACTTATAATATTACTCTTCGTGTGTAAATCAATCCTACTCATTTAACATAGTGGCTGTTAAATCTTGTGTGATCCTGACTGTGGCTCCACAGTAATTAAATGGTTTCTTTCTGGCTGTATTTTCTCTTTGATCTGAGAGCACTAGAATTTGGCAATAATATTCCTGGGAGTTTTTATTTTGGGATCTCTTTCAGGAAGTGGTTAGTGGATTCTTTCAATTTCTATTTTATCTTCTGGTTCTAGGATTTCAGGGCAGTTTTCTTTGATAATTTCTTGAAGTATGATGTCTAGGCTCTTTCATTTATCATGGCTTTCAGGTAATCTAATAATTCTTAAATCATCTCTCCTTAATCTATTTTCCAGGGTGGGTATTTTACCTATGAAATATCTCACATTTTCTTTTTTTTTTCATTCTTTTGATTTTATTTGATTGTTTCTTGATGTCTCATGGAGTCATTAGCTTCTACTTGTCCAATCCTAATTTTTAAGGAATTATTTTCTTTAGTGATGTTTTGTACCTCTTTTTCCATTTGGCCAACTCTGTTTTTTTTAAGGTGTTGTTTTCTTCAGTATTTTTTGTGCCTTCTCTAATTATCCTGATGACTATCTGGTCCCTGGATCTAGATGGCTCAGGAAGGGAAAGTGAGGCTGATGACCTTGCACAGCCCTTCCTCACTCAAAACAAAGTCAGTCACTGTCATTATTTCTCTGATGTCATGGTATTCTTTGAAAACAAACATAGAAGTATCCTATTATCGCTCTCTTATTTTTCAAACAATGCTGTTTTTCTCTTTTTTTATTTTCTTTAAAAAATTATTATTTATTTTTAACATTAAAAAATTTTTTGGGTTCCAAATTCTCCTGTCCCTTCCCCCAGCCATCAAGAAGGCAAGCAACATATCACTTACACGTTAAATCATGCACCTCCCATTTCCATATTAGCTATGTTAATCAAGAAAACAAGAAAAAATAGTCAAAAATTATAATTTAATCTTCACTCATTTCATCAGTTCTCTCTCTGGAGACGGATAACATTTTTCATCATGAGTCCTTTGGAATTGTCAGAAGAACCTTATAAATCAAATGGGTAAGATATTATTACGCCCATTTTATAGCTGCCCAAAATTATATGGCAGAAACGGAGTGGCAGAGCTGGAACTGGAATGCCAGTTTTCTGATTCTGACTCAGCTCTTTCACTAGGAATGTAAGCTCAGTGAGGACAACAACTATTTAACTTTCACTTCTGTTTTTGCAGGCCCAGCATAGTGCCTGGCACATAGAAGATATTTAAGACATGCTCATTGATTGATTTCCACCATGTATTAATAATACTTTGTTCTGAGATGTATGCTAACTTCACAACTACCATACCACTCATCTAAGGGAGGCAAACAAGTCACTTACAGTTGGTATATTACCCCTTTTCCTTGACACTTTGCATGGTCAAGTTAATCAAAACGTAAGACTCTTACCTTGCCACAGGGGCCCAGCCTCCTGGATTCCTTATAAAATTAGGATACTATGCTGATGCAAATGATTAGAACATTATCCAGTCTAAAATACTGTAGGATGAAAGTGATGCTGTGATTTTAGTATGCTGTCACAATGCTAAAAAAGAGAATTCTAAATTCCTAAATAAAGGTTAAAAATCAAGTTATCTTTGATTTAATTTGCTTTTGGACTAAAGAGACATTCAATATTAGGAATGAATTCCATTGTTTACCTGGTTTACTTTGTCCTGGGTCAACAAATCCATGAAATACTATTATCTGATTTTTTTATGGTATGAATTTTTATCTATAGCAAAACAGTTTGTAATTATCTAAGAGCCATTACTTCCTCTTTAACTGACATCCCGCCAATTAAAATTGCAATACCATGTATGTAAAGTAGATAAGATTTCTAATTGGTATACATTATGTCCAGATTCTAGTCAAGCTATATTGGTAACCTCTGTGTGGCTATGAGCAAGGCACTTAAAATATTCTGTGCCTGTAAAATCATGGGACTGGCCTAGATCATCTCTAAGGTATGTTCCATCTTCAGCATCCTATGTTTCTCAAATCAGCAAAGGTGCTCTTACCGATGAATCCTAGTACTACAAATTGATTTCAGGATGGAGAGCAAAGGTTTCACCAAAAATCTTTTAAGTAGAGGCTGGACAGACCACTTGTCATTTATATTATAGTGGGGATTTCTTTTTTGGGTATTAGTTGAATTAGATGGCCCTTAAGGTGCCTTACCAACTCTAAAATCCTGTGACTTTGTGAGTACCCAAGTAATGACTTCCAATATGTGGCCTGCATATTTGAAATTCTTGTCTCGGTATGTTAACAAATTCAATTTGTGGTTAAGCTTCAGATGATATTTGGAAGTTATAAGACTGGAAAGAGATTGTTACAACAGGATTGCAGATATAGACTTAAGAATTATCTGCACCTAAGTTGTTGAGCGCAACTGTATTGGATTGAGAAACTAACTATGAAATATAACAGAGACAGAGGGCTATGGCTGAAACAGCAGAGTTAAGTGAAGAGTTTTATGGATTTTAAGTGAAGAGCTATGTGGTTTGTTGCCTTTTTTTTTTTTTAACATGTAGGGGTGGTGGGAGGGAAGGACTTTAGTATGTGTAAAGTTAGAAGGAAAGGGTTTTCTGGGTTGCCTTTTTCTGTTATAGGCTATTTTCAAATTGTATGTTTTTCCATAGTCTCTGATAATGATAATTTTGGTTTTTAGAAAAAACATGCTTAACATTTTAAAACACCACTTCACTCTTAGTAGTTTATATGCTAGAAAAATATGATGCATGAAGCTATTGATTAAAACCTCATACAGAACTAAAATGAAAACCAAACTAATCCAAACAAGCCCAGCTAAACACTCCAATATTTATCCATTTTTCCAAAGCTTCCCTCAGTCTTCAGTCCCGTCAGTGTGGATTCCAGACTCCAGGGAAGTACCCATCAGAGCACAGTTCAGGTATCACTTCCTACAAGAGGACTTCCTGACCATACCTTATTTGCATTGTCTCCTTCTTGAAATTACTGGACATGACTCTGAATTCATCTACTTTCCCCCAGTAGAATGAAAGCTGAGTACAGGGAGTACCACATTTTTGTGTTTGCATCCCCACTACTTGTGCACAGTAAGCATTTAATAACTGTTTGCTGAATTGAAATGAATTGAGCAAGACACGGGACTGTGAATAAAAATGAGTTGAATTTCTTTTCATTTTGGTTAACAATGAAGTCCCCAAACTGGTTCTAGGAGAACAGAAAGAAATATTTCATTTTCCTTGTCTCATCTCTCCTAGTTCACTTGAGTCCACTGCTCTGCTTTGGGGTCTCTCTGGACTAAAGACAGAGTTAAAAAGCTCTTCTCATGAAGCTTATAGTTCTACAGCAAGTTTTCTGGGCTTAAGGGTTAGGAGTTGGTAGAATTTTGTTGTCATTCGCTCTTCATGACCCCATTTGTGGTTTTCTTGGCAGAGATACTAGAATAGTTTGCCATTTCCTTCTCCAGATTATTTTACAGATGAGGAAACTGAGGGAAACAGGGTTAAATGGCTTGTCCATGGTCATAGAGCTCTAAGCATCTGAGGCCACATTTGAACTCAGGGAAATGAGTCTTCCTGACTCCAGGCCTGGTGCTCTATCCACTGTGCCATCTACCTGCCCCCTGGTAGAACTACCCAGTTCTTTAAAATGACCAGGTAGCCACTTCTTTTATGGACAAGTCTGTCCACAGAAGCCTGAATGACCCTGACCACAGCCATTAAAAAAAATCTCCCTGGAAGACAAAAATAAGTTAATATCACACTTGAATGAAACTGACTTTTTAAAAAATTGGTGTGCTTCACTGTAAAACGTTTTCCTGCTGCATCTGTTTAAACCTGCTCTTTGACATCCAAGCCAAATCATTATTTAGACCAAAATAATTTCAAATATTCTTTCTTGGTTCTTATCTAGGATTCAAGCATTTCCTACTTGACACAGGGAACAGAAAATCTTCCTCCTTATCCTTCCACTTCATCTTTTGATTATTCACATTGGGAGGCAAAATTACACAGATTGTATCATCCAACCAGCACCTGGAAAAAGTCACCATTTTTTAGGTCAATTAATGGAAAGAAATAATCTACAAAAACTGATAAAACAGCAGTTTCACAGGGCTAAAGTAATAGCCGGCAGATGTATATAAATGTTCCCTTGCTCCAGAGCCTAAGGATTTTTATGTCTACACAGGAACCTGTTTTTGAGTTCAGTTTGCTGTTCTTTTACTAGTGATTAGTTAAGAGAGGATGGAACTACGTAGGAAAGGACCAACCTTCCTACACCAGAAACTCCAGATGCTTTGGAAAAAAGATGATCACCAAACCCAATGATTAAAGTCAAGCATATTGTCTCTGCTCTGTCAAGCATACCAGTCTCTATTTCATGCAAATCTTGAGAAACTTCCCACATGCTTACCTTGACATTCCCAACATGGTAAGAGGTGACAAAGGGAGATAAATAATACACTTTAGTGATCTTAAAGGGTTTTTTGATTTCTTCCTTACAAAGAATATTGTTCCCCAAAACCACACCAACAGAAGTTTAGCTAAACTCTCTAATGGGAACAAGAGGAACCTTAGGTCCCATATGCATTAATCTCACAAATCCAAACAATCCACAGTTGGCCGCTGCTTCTTCTTTTTTTACCTGCCCCACCCCCGGTCCCAAAAGTCTAACTACCAACTTTTGTGAGTCCATGTGGATAAGGGGCCTCTCTTTATGAAACACTGGTAGGATGCTATATCAGGGATGTTTGTTTTTGATCTCCAAGAACAACTTGCTGTTCCTATGCTCCTCTCCCCCCACCCCCCGGGAGCCTATTAGGCTGTTTCTGAATTTGTAATTTCCTTGAAGCACTGTCACTTTTAATAGGTATGTGTCTTGCCAGAATATGCTCACTTCATTTTGACAGTGACAGAAAGCTCACTAATGAAGTAGTTTGACCAGTTTCTTTCTAAAATTCTGAAAGGGGGGTAGGGGTGGGGAATGCATTTAAAAGGAGGCACATTATACATAACGTAGCTTGCTAAATAATAAATTCAAGAATTGTCATTTCACTTTGATATTCTTGAAAACCACTAGTGATAAAAAAAAAAAAGCCTTAACATATTTGCTTTGCCCTTTAGTCTTCATTTACCTGTCAGGATGAACAGAAGAGAGCACAAAGACGAGGAGAATAACATCCAGGATCCCATCTGGGAAAGGGTAGGCTGAGCCCTCATCACATACATCATGAACAAAGGCAGAGCACTGGGCCGGGCTGTAGGATGAGTGGGACTGTTATGGGGGAGAAGAGGAAGATGAAGGCAAAAGTGATGAAGCAGACCTTCAGTGGGGTTGCTGTGCTGTTTTCTATTATTTAAAAGGTCAATTTTTTTTTATTTCTTCTGGGGAACTTTTCACAGAGAATTAAGAAGTATTTGATTTACAGGCCAGGGTTCTGTTTCTTCCACCTGGGCATTAGAAGTGATGTTTGTCAATTCAGTTTCACAATAAAATCTTTTCTGTCTGAAAAGGACGGGCCTCACAAAATGAATGACCAGGTTTCCACCATATGATACTACTTTAGGGGCCCTGAGATGCTCTTCCTGAGCCTCCACAAGTTTTTCCCATGTTTGAGATGTCATAAACAGAGCCATTCTTTTTGTCTTATAGCTTTGACTCAGCTTAAAATATCACATTAACTCAAGTCATTTACAGTGTAGTAAGAATGAGATGATCAGATCGTTGGGGAGGAGAAAGAGAATATTTTGGCACAGGATACATAGGTTACAAGTTTAGAGGGAAAAGGAATTCAAAGTATAGTCTGGTGGCCCTACAGACAAGCTTTCCTGACTTTAATGTTTTGTCAAAGTTTGGTCCTTGTTTAGGGCAGTTAACAGGTCCTTTAGGAATTCTTGCTGACTGAATAGAGAAAGGAATGAGTGTTGACAGAAGCTGCCTATCCTGACTATGATCTGATAAAGTTAAAGAACTGCTCCAAATATTGCAGTTTCCCTTAAATTAGTGGATGACAGACACACATTAAGGTACTAAAATTCTTATTTGCAACTATTTATAATTTTGGCCCCCCAAAAAGGTTTATTCACTATTTACTTTGTGAAATAGTACTTAATCTTCCATTTTTACTAAAATTACCTCCTTTGGTCTTCAAAAGGTATACCCTAAAAATCAGGGATTTGGTGAACAAGTCCATGCTTCCTCTTTTCCATAATCCTTGATAATTATAAACAGAAAGCCTGTGCATACTAGATAAAAGATCAGCGTTGGAATTAGGAAGACGTAAGTTAAAGGTTTGCTTCCGAAACAACCTTGCTCTGTAACCACTTCACTCATCAGTGTTGTTGAGTCATTTCAGGTCAATCCATGACCATCTGGTGTTTTTCTGGCAGAGATACTAAAGTGGTTTACCATTTCCTTCTCCAGCTCATTTTACAGATGAGAAACTGAGGCAAACAGGGCTAAATGACTTACCCAGGGTCATACAGCTACTAAGTGCTTGAGGCCATATTTAAATCCAGAAAGATGAGTCTTCCTGACTATAGGCCCAGTACTCTATATATTGTGCCACTTAGTTGCCCCCAAACCTATCAGTAACCCCCAAATAAAGCTGTAAGACTATAGGTTACTCATGTATAATGGTGGGGAGAATTTCCACACCAGGACTTTCTTACAAACCCACAAAATCACAGATCTGAAAACATTTCCCCCTACTGCACCCCTCTCTCTGCCCCAATAGAAAGATTTTAAGAGCTTTGATTAGTCATTGTTTAAGGCTTTGCATTTCTTTTCCTTCTTTGCTTTTAAATGTTTTATAGAAAGTTCTTTTTTTTTAATTTTTAACACGTGGTGCTACCATTTTCCCTTTTGACAAAAGTAAAAGCAACTGAGTTTGACAGTATATAATAATGAGTAAAAGCTAACATTTATGTAACACCTACTATGTGCAAGTCACCATTCTAAGTGTTTTACAAATATTATCTCGTTTGATCACATGTAACACTGTGCACCTGTAGTTACTTCACCTCTCTCTCAAGAGAAAGGAAATGTGTTTCTTTATTCATTTACCCACACCAAAAATGGTCATTGCAATTAGATAGAGTCTGGCTGTCTTTTCGAGCTGTTTTAGTTTACATTATTACAGTCATCGTAGATTACGTTTTCAGGTGTTGTCTTCCAACACCGGCAGACTCATAATATTTTTTCTTTTCTAACTGTTCATGGAGATCTTGATCATTTCAGTGCCTTTCAGCTGGACATCTGTTACTGTTGGTCTTATTTATTTACTTTGAGGGATGGGGGCCAAAGCAATATGGGCAACGCACTGTGGTCTGCTCAAGGATAAGAAGCCTCCTGACAATTTCCAGGATCTAAAGGTCACATCCGTACTAAAGCCCCTGCCAAACTGGCCTTTCACTGTTCCCCAAATTTCATGCTGTCTGCTACAAAGCAAAGCATGCCACTCCCCCTCCCTGCCTCTGAGAACAACGATGATGAAGATGATGAGAGCAGGAATAATAACGAGTTAACATTTAGATGAGTTAGGCACCATGCCAAGCGCTTTACAATCATTATCTTATTTGAACCTCACAACAACCTTGGGAAGTGGATGCTGTTTTACAGCATATCTATTTTACAGATGAGGAAACTGAGACAGAAGTGAAGTGACTTGTTCAGGGTCACACCCCTAATAAGTGTCTCAGGCCAGATTTGAATTCAGGTCTTCCTGATTCCAGGCCCCATGTTCTATTCATTATTGCACCACCACGCTGCCTAGAATTCCTAATTTCCTTCAAAGTTTGGTATTTGCTGATTCCTTTCTTTCTTAGTTGCTAGTGCTTTCTCTCTCCTCAAATTGCCTTGTATTTATATATCTATGTACATATTGTATGCCCAGTAGAATGTGACATTTTTGTCTTCTTATCAATGCCTAACATGGTGTTCACATTTTTTTTGGACTGAACCCGTGAGTTCAAAGGTATAGTGAACTAAAGGTAAGCAAATTCACTCTATCAGTGAAGATGAATACCAGCTCTGAAACTTAATTGTCTTAAGAAGTTGCCCAGGAACTTGGAGGGCCAAAATGTGTCAGAGGCAAGACTTGAACCCAGGTCTTCCCAACTCTGAGGCTGGCTCTCAAGCCACTATAATACACTGTCTCTCATTTGCAACACTAATAATAGCTGCTTAATAGATTTCTTTTCAACTAAACTGAATCAGACCAATGGGATGATATCTTCAGGAATCAGTTGGCCACTATATTTTTCTCAGAAATTAACAAGAACTCAGCTTAAAATGGCCAAATGTCATCTTATCCCAACACCTGAGGTTTTGGATAGGAATGGGGGAGGCAGACTCTCAACCTATAGAAACAATAAAAGAGATACCTTTACTAGCTCCACTGCTCCAGAAGCAAAATCACAGCAGTAAAGAAAGGTCTCTGGAGCATTCCTATGAAAGCAAGGGAACACTCTAATTATGTTGCTGCCACAGATATATTCAAACTACACACAGAGGAAATTTCATGTATGACTTATTAATAGGGATCCTTATATAACTTGGGGTAGGACCTGACCCATTGTTTATGTAGTTTCATTAGCATCATCATCACTATTATCGATAAAAAGTGACAATAATGATTAGCAATAGTAATAATGCTGTTTTTTACACCAGCACTGTGGGGCTTCCCCCCCCCCCACATTGCTTCTGAATTAGCACGGCTTTCAATGGCTCCCTACCACTTACAAGCTGATCTAAACCCCTTTTGGCATTCAAGGCTCTTTACAATCTGGCCTCCTGCCTGTCCGTCAAACTTAACCTCTATTTATTCCCCTCTCCCTTCCACTCAAAGAAATGTACTTATAGCTAAGCACAGTGGGTTGAGTTATACAATAACACCATTCCCCTGGGCTAGAATGTCTTCTCCACAGCATTCCATTTATATAAGTTTGATGCTTCCTTCAAAGACTCCTAATCCCTGAAACCTGGAAAGATTTGCTGGGTAAGACTTGTTTCTTAAGGACCAGGCCTTTAATGGAAATCACTCTGGCTATCAATGATTGGCCAATAACAGGTCCTAGCTCAAACCCGACTTGGTCACTGCTTGTGCTGCATGGGTGAGTGTAAGTAGCAATTGTTTCTGTTTTGGCCACAAACCCTGAGGGTCTTTTTTTATGGGAACAGAGAATTGTAAGCAAAGTAGATGCCCACTGACTGGGAAATGGTTAAATCAGTCAGACTGACCTTTTTTTTCAACTAGGTAAAAGATGCCATTCTTTGCCTCATTTCTTACCTAGCCTTAATCACTGAATGGGTGTTGCCTCAGTTAAACGAAGTCCTGTTAAGGGCCTTAGTTTAAAAAAGTCAAGGTCTTCCACTGCATCCTGGGCCATCTCCAGTTGTCTTGATCTATATTTAGCCACTGGGCCCAGATGACTCTGGAAGACAAAGTAAGGCTAGTGACTTGGCACAGCCCTCCCTCACTTAAATCTAATTCACTTGCTAGTCATGGCACCACCTTCCTGATACTGCGGTTCTCAAAGGACAAACATCTTCAAGTCCCAACACCCCCTAAGAAAAATTTCCAGAATATCCCAACCCTTGATGACTTTTTCTTTCCCTGAATTTCTGCAGCATTTTAGCAATTATACAACTTGTTTGTCACATAGCATTTGCTGTTGTCCTGTAATATTTTCTAATACAGTGGTTTTCAAAGTTTTTATCAAGATAGAACCCTTTATTATTATTTTTGGTACAAGTTATCCTTGTAAAAAATAGATGCTTTTTGCTTTTACATCACAATTCATGTCTGAATATTCCTTCCTCTAGCCCTTCTAGGAACAATGAAAAAAAGGACAAAAAAAGCAGTTCATCAAAACCAAACCTACTGACCACAGCAGAGAGTATATTCCTGATTCCATAGCCATCATCCCCCACCTCTGCTCCCAAGGAAGGGAGGTGCATTTTCTTAGCTTCTTTACAGGGTCATCTATTCATCATCACCATACAAGGCTCAGTTTTGCTTTATTGTTCTTTTGTGAATAGTTTTCTTGGAACTGCTTACTTTATTCTATTTCACTTCATATAAGTTACCCCATGATTCCATCAATTCGTCCTATTTGTCTTTTTTCTTTAATAGCTCAGTAATACTCCATTAGTATTAATGTGTCATAACTTACTTACACCCCCAGAGTCAAGCATGGTAGCTGGCACACAAAAGGCAGCTCATACACGCCTGTTGATTGACTGACTGATTTCACCATTTCCCAGTCAATGGGTATCTACTTTGCTTACAATTCTCTGTTCCCACAAAAAAGTATAATTATGAAAATTTTGACATAAATGGGACCTTTCTGTTTCTGGCCTCTTTGGAGAAAGCTTCCTTTATAAATAAAACCTCAGCCCAATTTGTGCGGTAAAATATTTCAAAATAATACTAAAAACAACAAAATCAAGATTTATAGAATGCTTTAAGGTTTGCAACATGCTTCACAAAAATCTCATTTGATCCTCCCAACAAACCTGAGAGGGGAGGTGCTCGTTATTATTATCCTTATTTTACAGATTAGGCAACTGTGTCACAAAGAGTTTACGTGACTTGCCCAGGGTCAAATATCTAATGTCTGCAGCAGAATTTGAATTCAAATCTTCTTGACTCTAAGACAGTCACTCTATCTACTACTTCAAAAAGAAATATAAGTACTACTCCTAAGGGTAGTAAAACAACTAAGCTTGTTTTTTTTAAAAATCCATTTCAAATCAAGTTGGTACTGGATGTAAGGATATGATAAACCAAGTGCTTAGGGAAAAGGAGAAGGTGATTTGCTATCAGAGTGTTTTATGACTCAAAATGCTATTGGGAGCTATAGTTCATCTTAGAAGATGTTTCACAAGTTTCCATTTTCCCTCTTGCTTATATAAGCCAGTATTTGGGGGATTCTTTAAGTTCATCATGGTTTTGTCATTTTGCTGGTATTACCAGAACTTAAAAAAAATTAACATCAGTTTTATACATCAGAGTCACTAGAAATGACCCAAATTAGAGATGTATTTGTATTTTTCACATGTATTTGGGATGTGGTAATCAAAATGTCCATGGACATCTATTTTGTCATCAAAACTTCAATTATTCAAGTTTTTTTTCATGTTTCATATTTTGATAAAAACCCCCTAGGAACAAAAAAGTTTGGTTTACATGCTATTTTCCTGAGATATGCCAAATAGACAGATAAAGCATTTATTAAGCACTTACTGTGTTTCAGGCACTGTGAAATGGGTTTGGGATGTAAATACAAGCCAGCAAAAGAGCCTCTGTCCTTAAGGAACTTGCTTTCAAATAGGAAAGATAACACACAGAACAGGGTGAGAAAGAGAAAGCAGGTGAGGTGGGAGTAAGTGGTATACAGATCCATCTCAGGGGCACTGGAAATGGTCTGAAAATGGTAGGGGCCTGGATTTCTTGCACATTATTTCCTCTCATATACTTTATGTTCCAACAACTTAACTATTAAGCAAACTTAGCCCTTCATCTCCCTTTGCACAGACTGTCGCCTCGAGTCCCACCCCTTTTTCACCCCCTGGCTCTTAGAAACCTTAGCTTTCTTCCAGGTTCAATTTGGATTACCCAACCAAACTCCTAGGTAGTTAGTGCTCTCTTTCCCCTCAAATGATCTTCTATTTACATATGTGGGAATGTTTACATATCTCTATAAACTACAACTCTCACCCTCAGTAGAATATAAGGCTCTTGAAGGCAGGGATGGTTTTTTCATAGTCCCGTATAGATAGGAGGCACGTAATAATTAATTATTTGAATAAATGAACAGTAAAAATAAAACTATGTCAAACATGCAGTGCTAGAAACTGGATTCTTGTCTCAAGTATCGAGGCTGCAAAGTCTTGTCTATACAGCTAGAGGACCATATTGCATAGTCCTTCTAACAGCAACAGTTTTGGCCAAAAAAATACAGCTGTATCATCAAATATAACATTACCTTTGTAAACAAGATCATGCACCTCTTTTTCCTCCTCACAACTAGACCTTTTCTCAAAATGCTAAAATGCCTTGGGTGTGCTGGAGCAGTGAGCAAATAAATGACTTTTATGGAAATCCTCCACTTTGGGTTAATTTTATACAATAGTTTTTTTAACTCAAGGCAGTGGAGACGTAATCAATAGGTAAAAAACTGTGACTAATTATGACTTTGGCAATTACATATTCTGCTCACATGTACTAGAATACTTTTTATGGGAATAAATTTAAGGAGCAAAGGAGCAAAACTTTGTTTTGTCAAGTATGACTTCACATGGCTGGATAGTCCTCCTATGGTGTGGCTAAAGTTGCCATTGACTGGTTATCTAATTTCTAGGTGGTTCTTCAAACCTCTGTCCTGGGCTTTCTTCTGCATTAAACTCCTCAGTTCAAATGAGTTGTATCTGGCAGTAATTCCCCAATCTACAGATCCAACCCAATGTCTCTCCTGAATTCCAGTACTGTATCGTAAGACATCTTCATCTGGTTGCCCTACTGACATCTCAAAACAGAATTCAGAATGTCTACCCCTGAACACTTTATTCCCCAAGACTCCCCTATTTCTACTGAGGGCACCATTCTAGTACCTTTCCAGACTAATTTTGTATCATCCGTTTCACATACTCTATGTTCTGATCAAACTATATTCCTAGCCACTTACCTAACCAGCACTCCGTGTCTTTGCCTTTGTGTACCACGGCCATTCCCTAAGTCAGGGGTGCACTCCCTCCTCATCTCACCTCTCAGAACTCTTGGTTTTACTCACCTCAGGTGCATTTTGTAAACAAAGCCTTTCTGATTTCCCCAGCTATTAGTACTCTTTCCCCTCCTTAAATTGCTTAGTGTTTACTTGTGTTTTTGTTGTATCTTCTAGTAAACTCCTGGGAGACAGGGACATGGTAGCGTTTTTTTTTGGTCATAGGAACTTATAAATGTTTGTCAAATGACTAAATGAACAAAGATGGCCAACAGTGGAAGGCATACCAGTTATTCTGGTCACTCTCGTTACAGTTTAATGAAGCAACCTTGGCCAAAGCCCAAAGCAGGTAGCAAAAGGATTTCTTGGGCATCTGCAAAGGAGCAAAACTAAACTATTCTTCACTATTTGAATGTATATAGCATTTGTTATCTATACAACTGATATGAGAGGAAATAGTATAGTGAATAAAAGGCCAGACTTGGTTCAGGAAAATCTGGATTTCAGTGCCAATTCTGACACTTACTAGCTGTGTGCAACTCTGGGCTTAACCTTTTTAAGCCTCAGTTTCTCTGCCTGCAAAATGAAGGTAATAACACATTGTAGTCTTTGTGAGGCTCAAAGGAGATATATACAAAGTGTTCTAGATTGTCATTAAATTGAAAGCTCTTTGGGAGCAGACACTGTCTTGTTTTTTTTTGTATTCCTAGCACATAGCTGGTGCTTCATAAATGTTTATTGATTATTTTGCAAACCTTAAACCACTACATACGTGTCAGCCATGATTATAATGATCAGGATCATTATCAGGATTATAATTACTCAGGGTCATAGAATTTGGGGTACTTAGGTGGTGAAATGGATAGACTCCTAAGTCTAGAGTCAGGAAGATCTGAATTCAAATCCAGCTCCAGATACTGTGTTACCCTGGGCAAGTCATTTAACCCTATTTGTCTCAGTTTCCTCATCTGTAAAATGAGCTGCACAAGGAAATGGCAATATGCTCCAGTATTTTTCCCAAGAAAGTCCCAAAGGGGTCATAAAGAGTCAAACATGACTGAAAAACAATAAAACTTAGATCTCTAAGAATTCTGTCTTGGGTCCTCCAAGACTGATGATCTCAAGAGTTCACATGTATTTGACTCTCACATGCAGGTAGATGACTTCCAAATCTACACATCCAATTCTCTCAGTCTCTTCTGAGATCCAGTTTCATACCTGTCACTGCCTACTAAAGCTCTCTTTCTATGTCCCATAGGCTCTAAAATGCAAGATGTCCAAAACTCATGATTTTGAGGTAGAAACTGAGATCACCAAGAGAAAGAACATAAAAAGAAAAGGGAGGAGGGTCTAAAGAGGAAGACCGACAGGGCAGGCAAGAGGAGAATCAAGGAAGCACTGGTAGGACACTCCAGAGAGGACAAGTAAAACATACTAGTCTAGGTGCTGGGCAGCTAAGAGAGTAACTCCTGGTACTCTTTCTAGATGTCTCTACTTCTGTTGTCACAATTCCCTTATCCTGCTTGCCATCTCTTGTTGTTCAACATCATTTTAGTCATGTCTGACTCTTGGTGACCCCCTTTGGGGTTTTCTTGGCACAGATACTGGAGTGGTTTGCCATTTCCTTCTCCAGCTCATTTTACAGATGGTTAAGTGACTCCCTCACCCAAGGTCACTCAAATTTTAGGAAGGTTCCTCAAGATGAGGTTTGCTAGGAAGATTTCATCAAGGATCTAAGTTTTGAAGGAGCAAGGGGAGTATATGGTAGAAGATGGGGAAATAGATGAGACAAATGATATGAATAAGCCTTGGCTCAGAGGGCAGGAGTCACCAAGCAGGTTTGGAGCAGTGAGTCCTAAAATCACCCAGTGTAGGCTATAAGGGTTATAATTAGAGAGATTTATTAATAAAACCCTTGAAATTCAGAAGAAGCCTTTTCTCCACCTAGAGAAGCTGTTCCATCACTGCATCTACAGTTAGAGGATCTGGGGCTCAAACCTGGGTTCAATTTTCACTCTGCTTGTGTGCCTTTGGGCCTTAGTTTTCTCTTCTATAGAATAAGGGAGTTGGACTATGTGAACTGAGGTCCCTTACTACTCTAAATCAATGCTTCGATGATCCTATGAAACAGATGCACAAATATGCCTTAGCAGTCTCAATCAGGCTCTTGATACACACCTACATATTTCTGGAGGATGAATACTATGTTTACACACAATACATTCATTCTGTGGGCTCTAGGGATTTGCATTCAATAAAAGATCTAGCTGAATAAATTAATGTGTGATGAACAGGAGTTGGTTATAAAAAAAAAAGCAAACTAAGACTAAAAAGAGATCCACACACTAGTTAGCTGAGATTATTTTCTCCATCTGTGCCAGTATTTGGCTTCCTACCCCTCAGGTAATCAGTTCTTTGGTTGGTAGGGCAGATTTTACTGAATGGATAACATAACCAGAATCACAATCTTCTGAAATTCGCTCAAACAGTACTTAATAGCGGATGCCTGGTATGATACAAAGGACAACATAAGATATTTGCCGCCCCCGAAGATTCTCGAGTATAACAACTCTAATAGAATAAGCCTCCCCTCATCCAATTTTGAGAATGAAAAGCCCTTTTAAAATGTCATGGGTCTTCACATAATATGCTTGTATTAACAATAACTATTGATTAAGAAAATATGTTACAGAATATTACTGTAACAGAATGTTAAAGAGTATTACTAAAAGCAATTAAGTGAATTTGTATTACATTGCTTATCTGAGTGTTTAAAAAAATTGTAATGCATATTCTCAAACAGTTATTCAGTTAACCAAAGGAATGCCTGTGCATTAGCACATGAATTTGTGGATACCTTCCATAACTCGAGTTCCACTGACCTCAATTACAAACCACTGGTCTAAACTTCTCGGTCTTTATCCTCCTCACCTTCTCTGCAGGTGAACATGATGCACCAGATGTTTATCTTGGCTTGAGGGATGTTGCAGTAGATTTTTCCTACCTTTCTATACTATTTCTTTTTTGGCTCTTTTAACTTTTACTGGTTCCTCATCCTTCTTCCCCTCCTTAAACACTCAAGGTTCTGTCCTTGCACATCTTTTCTTCTCTCTTGGTGATTTTATTCATCTCTATGGCTTCACACTCATCACATTTTTTGTCGTGAAAAAAGGTGGCAAAGACTCAAAAGAAGGAAATTGTTAATATTGGAGGGTTTGTGGGAAGCCAAGCACATTCGTGGAGTTATGAATTTCTGGAAAATAATGTGAAGTTACTTGAGAAAAATCACTAAGTGTTCATACCATTTGATCCAGTTGATCATTACTGAAAATGTTCCCCAAAGGTCAATAATGAGAAGATCCCATGTATACCAAAATATTCACAACAACATTACAAACAAAAACCTTCTGGGAACAAAGTGTAGGTGCTGAGCGACTGGGGAATGGCAATCAAACCTTGGTATGTCGATGCTATAACATATCTCTACACTGTTTTGTTGTGGGTCAGTTCTTCAACCGTGTCTGCATTGTCTTAGGGTCTAGTTTCATGTGCAGTAAGACGTCACCTGAAAATACTGTTCAACAGCTGTTCACTCCCCCTTGGAGAACTGCCATAATTCCTTGTTGGTGTTCACTTGTTTTTTAATTGTGTCCAACTCTTCACGACTCTATTTGGGGTTTTCGTGGCAGAGATATTGGAGCGGTTTGCCACTTCCTTCTCCAGCTCATTTTACAGATGAAGAAACTGAGACAAACAGAGTGAAGTGACTTGCCTGGGGTCACACAGCTAGTAAGTGTCTGAGGCCAGATACAAATTCAGGAAGATGAGTTTTCCTGACTTCAGGCCTGGCACTCTATGCACTGTGCTACCTAGCCACTCCTTTTTTACATTCTAAGGGATGATAAGTTTGAAGAATTCAGAATAACATAAGAAGCCATACATGAAATGATGTGAAGTAAAGAAATCACAACCAAGAGAATGCACACAATGACCACAATAATGTAAATGAAGACAACACAATTCATATAAATTGCTGGTTCACTGCTGAACAATGCTGGCTCCAGAGCACTGATGCTGAAAACGCTTCTTCTCTTTTCTTGGTCATTATATCAAGACTGATTTATGCAACTTTTAATATGGAAGTACATGATCAGGTGGCTGTGGGGGAGTGTTTGTAGTATAAAAACTAAAATGTGCCTATAAAAACATTTCGTTGCCTAGCACACAGAAGATATTTAATATACGTTTAATGACTGAAAAAATATTTTCTTAAAATGGGAAATAATACCTACCTAATAAGGCTGTTGTGAGGAAAATGCTTTGCAAATCTTAAGAGGTATGTGTATATGTATGTGTGTGCATACCTTGCCCCGCCCTTAATGTGTATACTATATAATATAAATGTGTTTTAAATATACAGAATATACTTATATATTATGTGTGTATGTATGTATGTGTGTATGCATATATGTGTATACACACATAGCATATATACCAAATATACACAAATTTATGCACACATCCATACACACATAGCACATGTTATACAAGTGTATGTGTGTATATATGCATACACACACATATATATATACATACATATGTACATGCACACATTTCTGCTAAATGCTACTATTTCTGTTCTTGTCCTGCGGCCTCCTATTTCCAGGCCTCTGTCCGAATTATCCTGAGGTAAACTGGTCTCTCGTTATCTCTCCTGGAGTCCCCCTCATCTTCTTTCAAGGCCCAACCCAAATGGTAGCCATTCTAAGAAACACTTCCTGATCCACCCAGGTGTAACTGAGCTCCCTCTCCCCAAATTTCTTACAGCACTTTGCCTGACTCTTCACTTGCAATTATCTTCTCTTGTATTCCTTCTCCCTTTGCAGGCCCTTCCCCCCCCATTTTTTTATTACCTGACTTTAATCTCTTTAGACTGCACTATCCTTCAGATCAGGACCTCTTTCCTATCTCTGAGGAACTACAAAAAGAGTGCTCTGGGATTCCAATCCCAGTTCTGCTACTTCTCACTCATTTGACCCAGGGACAAGTCATTGAACCTCTTGAGGTCTCATTTCTTCATCTTTCAAGGGAGAGCCCTGAAAGAGCTGATCTCTAGGGTCCCTTCTAGTTCCAAGACTATGATCCTGTGATGTCTCTTTGTCTTCCCTGGCAGATGAACATAATAAATGTTTGTGGAATTAAATTGAACTGAAGTGTATTAACTTTTGCCTTCTTTCCTGCAAAGCAGATGCTCTCAGCCTTCATGGCAGAGGCAAGCACACAGACCAGAACAGCATGTGGGCCAGGGGAACGCATGCTTTTATTTCACCACGAAGGCTACTGAATAATTCCCTCCTGCATCAGCAGTTTAAGTTTGAAACTTGTGACCATCCAATGACTTTCTGTGGCATTTTGTGAAATCAGCTGACAGCCTTGGCCCTATTCCCAGCAGGCAGGTGTAAATATCACTGGAATCTACCACGACGCTGGGCACTCTCTTGGCAGGGGTTTAAGAATTAAATGGTCTTTGGAGAATGGTCTGACCTCTCCCTTCCAGAGGGCTAATTATGGTAAGGTATTCTGTAACTGCAAAGTGCTGGATAAGTACAATAATCCAAAGTTTTAATCTTCTACTTTTCACATGCAATAAAATCCAGTTTTTGAGGAGAACAAAATACGTATCTGCTCCTCCCTTTGAAATGCAGTAAACTGACTTTCCTTTCAAAATAAATTAATTATCTCAGTTCATTGGGTAACAACAGTTCCCAATATATGGGTATGTATCCTCAGGGAAAAAGTTACCAAGAAGGAAGCATTAGAGACTAAGGAGAAAAGGACTTTCGATCACTTTTAAAAATTATTATTATTATATTCTAAGAAAGGTTAGACAATGGAAACAACCATCAACTTGGGCATTAGAAGTTATCGATCAACAAATATTTACTAAGCACCTACATATATAGCTATCTGTATACAGAGACATTGTGCTAGGCTGTAGAAGACCAAAAGAATTATGAAAGAAGACTCCTTCCCTCTGGAACTTTCTAATCTAGCTCACAGCATAAACACTGGCAAAAGTAAATAAAAATATAAGCAAAGAGAAAATACAAAGCACTATATGGATAATTACTTAATGAGTGGTACAGAGTGTATCTGTATTTGCTGCCCAGAGGCATAAGGCTATTTTTGTGGAAATAAACTTACCAATTTACTTTTCAAACTCACAGTCCTTATACAGGACTGCTCAACTCAAGGATCATGAGCTCAGAAGGAAAAAAAGATCACTTTGAAGATAATACGGGGATAAAGAAATCTGTATTCTAGAGGCTAAGGGAAGGAGCAAAATGGGAATATAGCCAAAATAGCTCTTTGGGGAACCAATGATTTTGTCAATAGCAAGCTGTGTTTGGTCACTAAAAACTCAGATCCAAAGTCCTATTGCTTTAAGAACAGTATCTGGAAGACTAAAAGGAAGTGATTTGGAAACCCCTGTGAGGCAACAGTGTTTTCTTTATCCTGGAAAAACATTGAAAAGGACAGGTATATGAGTCGGAGGGGACAGGTCAGGAAAAGGATGTCTGAGTCGTCAGTTTCCATACCATCATGCCCTGTTTTTCTAAGTTCTGTTCTCCCACCTTCAACCCCAAATCATTTAATAAAAATACTCAATAAAACACCTTATGAGGAGGATCATAAGGACACAGATTCTGAACTGGAAGGACCCTCATGGACCAGGTAGTCCAATCCCCTATCTGAGGAGCCAAAAAGCCTTGCAACAAAGTGATGGACCCCAGGAGTGACAGAGGCAGTATATAACAAAGGTGGGATTCAAACCAGGTCCTCTGCCTTGGTACTTCCCCAGCGCACGCGCACATGTGTGCGCGTGCATGTGTGCGTGCATGGTATTTTAGTTTAAATGGTGCTGGATTTTGAAATCAGGAGATGTGGGTTTGAATCTTGGTTCTGACCTTTCCTAGCCATGTGATGCTGGCCAGATCACCCAGCTTTACTGCACCTTTGCTTCTTCACTCAGAAAATGAACATAATAGTAATTTCACTGTCTACCTCACAGGACTACTGTGAAGCGAGCCCTTTGGAGACCTTACCTCAAAAGCACTGTAGAAATGAGAGCCATTTTTATGTACTAACTAGTAAGTACACCTTTACTCTTAAAGAGTGACATCCTTTCCAAAACCGAGCAATTCAGAGCTAACATAGTGATTTTTGGGGGATTTTAGGGGAGAATTCTTTCACTATGAGACAAGAAACCTGGGTAATAGGTATGAGCTCTGCCCAAAATTTTTATGTCCTATGATTCCTATAGCATCATTCTGGTAGAGACACACAATGATACACACATCAGAGTTCCCTGTTGTTTCAAATAACTGTAAGTTAGACTAATCTTTTTGAGTTCAAATTTGACCCTAGACACTTAGCAGCTGCTGTGTGACCCTGGGCAAGTCACTTAACCCTGTTTGCCTCAGTTTCCTCATCGGTCAAATGAGATGGAGAAGGAAATGGCAAAGCACTCCAGTATCTGTGCCAAAACCCCAAATGGGGTCAATGAAGAGTTGGACACAACTGAACAAGAAGAAGAAGAAGTTATGGCCATTTCCCCACAGGGAATGAACAATTGTTCAGCAGTATTTTCAGGTAACATCTTATTACACATGAAACTAGACCCTAAGACCTTCCTTCTGCTGGCTTTCTTGCGTCTGTCAGCTTTCACTGACAAGCACAGACATTAAATATCCTAAGACTACAGCTTTCTATAATTTTCCTGATAGCCTGCTAAGGGAATCTAATACTCACTTCAGCGCGTTCAGAATGGGGAAAACACTATTTCCAGCACCACAGCCAACCTGAAAAAGAGAGCAAATAAAAATCTGAGCAGTAAAAAAAATATCTCCCTAGACAAAGGATTTATAGATTTAGAATCGCTTCTGATTCTCATCATCCTCATATTAAACTTGTTCTGACGTCTTATTAGCTGTGTGATGTACACGTATCTTCTCTTGCCTCACCTTTCCCATCTGCGAACTGGGAACAGTAATAACTCCACTATCTACCTGGCAGGAAAGAACCTTGTGGGCCTTAAGGCACAATGGAAATGTGAGCTTTTGCACGAACTGAATTGAACGCTATTAACTCATGAGATAAGAAAGAAACGGTCATATGAGAACTGTCACTCCTTCATCCATCTAAATACAATAAATGTGTAAAATAGATTAAGAGGAAACCATTCCAGGCAGGCACACTGGGCTGCAAATTGCAGCAGGGGAGAGAAGAGCCACGAGGATGTTACTGGCTGCCGACTTCACTCCCTTCCACAATCCTCTGTGCATGCAGATTTCTTTAGGCACTTCAATCTGGAACCAGATCATGCTGGTCAGTTATTTTTTTCTTCTTTCATTTGTCTATGGATTTGAAATTCCCAAATGCAAACCAGTACCACTGGAAAAAACTACACCGATGGTCCACTTTAAGGTCACTCGCCGTCTGAGACTTTCTGCCCACATTTTCCCTGGTATAGTACCTCCAGGATCCTGAAAGTAGCATGGTCTCCTGGGAATAAACTGGTCTTTGCAGCCTCTCCTCTCTTCTTTTTAAGATGCTGGCTGTAGGCAAAATTACCAACAGAATCATTTTTACAAGACTCCATTCCATTAGGCATGGCTGGGCAGTCTATTTTTGAGAAAGAGTCTGTAGCACCAGTTTTCACATGATCCCAAGACATTTTTCCCTTCTCTTCTTTAGTCTGTAGTCCAACTGGAAGAATTTCAGGAAATTCCCTCAACAGCCAATTACGATCCTTGAAAAATTTATTCTTATGAATCTTGTAAAAATTATTCCAATATTTACTGGCTTGACTTTCATATTTGACTGAAACAAAAAAGAAAGAAAAAGACATTTTATGAAATCTGTATTTAGTTTATTATTCATGCTGTTCATAGTGATAATCATTTTATGTGCATCACATGAAGAACACACAAGAAATTTTCAAACCTTAAAAACTAACCAAATTTAAATATATATACTTTTAATGTATGTTTTATGTTTAGCTTCACTTTATTTACATTATATATTCATAGCCCAGGCTCTTAAAAATATAGAGCAACATCATTACAAACTCCATTTCTTAGTTTACACTTAGAATCTACCTCTTAATTAATGCATTTTCATGAATATCTTGTACACTTATATGAATTGAGACTTTGGAAAGAGACATTTCCTTAAAGCTCCAAATTCAGGTTTAGTACATCGATTTTTTTTTAAATGCAAAACTCAAATATGAACTCTCTTTAACAGGGTCTGAAGGACAGGAGAAAAATGAGAACAGAGGTTATCTATATTAGAATTCTTCTGGGCATCTCTTTTTACATGGTCATGACTAAGTATTTTTAGGTTGGTGGCATAGCTTGACTCATTGTATTATGAGAATTTAAGAACAAGAAAGACCTTTGGATACCATCTAGTCTGAATGGATACCAGCTCCTATCTGAAAAACCAAACCTCCTATCTGAAAAACCAAACCTCTTCCCAATATCCCTGACAAACAGTCATCATTCTAGACTTTATGAAGCTCTTTGGTGATGGGGAAACTTATTCTTTCTCATGGCAGCCCACTGATTTTAAAATTTTCATTTAGTTTTTTCCAATAAACACAAATCTACTTTTCTCCCTCCCACCCCATCTCATATTTTAAAAACAGCTCCTTGAAGTCCCTCCTTATACTGAGTTAAAATCAGCCTTCCTATTACTCTTACCACTGGTCCTAATTGTACCTTCTAGAGACAAGTATATTAAGTTGCGGACTCCTTTCACAGTTCAAACCCTTCCTCTATCTGAAAGACAGTTGCCCCATATTCTTATTTTCTTCAGTAGTGGCTCTTGGAAGTATCCCCTCACTCATCCCAGAGCTTATCGAATTTTAATTCAGTTACACCTAATGAAGACACTCAGCATTTGAGACTGGGGTTTTAAAGTGCTTTTGAATATACCACAAAGCACACTTCATTTTCTTCACAGATTTGAAGGTCCTCTACCCTCAGGAAGTTGTTCCAAGGAACCCTGACATGTAACTGTGTCAAGTCCATACTTGGCACATGGTTCTAGTCTATTTTGACTAAGATTTTCTTTTTGTCTCCTTTCAATTTTTATCGTTTATAGTCCTGTATAATCATGGAATTAAAGTTATAAGGAACTTAAAATATTTTAATTCTGAAATTAAACATCAAAAAGAGAATATTTCCCATATATGTATATTTAAACACAAAAGAGGGTTATATAAAACTATGATCTGGGTTTCAAACAACTTGCTTTTAAAAAAACAAAAATCTCACGCATTATTTTCAAGTGTTCTGCTTATCTACACTTCCTTCTGACTTTTTTTGGCATCACAGTTATGACCCTCTTTGCTGCCTAACATTCTCTCCCCAATTAACAGTCAAGAGGGAAGAAAAAGAAAACTAAAGCAATACCTTGTAGCGAATACACAGTCAAGCAGAATGAATCTACATGGCGGTCACATCCAGAAATGTATGACTCTTTCTATTCCTCCTTGACCTCTCTGTCAGGAGTGAGTAACAAGCTGTGTCTACAGACCCTCTCAAGACAATGGTGGTTGTTGTGCTGATGAGAGTTCTTAAGTCTTTCAAAGTTGTTTTTCTTTACAATGCTGTTACTTTATAAACTGTTCTGCTTCTGTTCACTTCTCTCTGCATCAGTTCACAACACCCAGGATTCTTGAAAATTCATCTCTCTCTTTGATCATGTCACTGCTGTTCCCTAGCAGCTTCCAAGATCCTTAGACTGGGCCTTTCTGAACCCTGTGACTTCAGGACCTCTCTAGGGTTTTCTTGGCACAGAACCTCGAAGGCTATGCTCTGTCTCTGGTCTTTTACTAGTGTTAAAAGCCTGGGCTTGTTTGCCAACGGTGGAACTGGCCATATTGATAGTCAGTCCCCTTTCCTATTGTCTTCAGGCTCCTGGCTGACTGATTGCACAGCTTTAGCATCCAAGAAGTCACTCACTGTAGTTTCTTATTGGATCTCTTGACCATTATTTGGTTTGATATGAATTCCTAGGTTTTGCTAGAGTCGGTACATGGGAGATAGGTCCATCTGCCTCTTGTTTAGGCCAAGATCTAGAGGGTGTCCCAAAAGCTTTAAAAGCTTAAAAATGCATTAAGACTTTTGGATACCCTGTATAAGAGTCTGTATTGATCATCTAACACAACCTCCTCATTTTGCAGATGACGGAAATGAGATCCTGAGAAATTGGGCAACTTGCCCAAAATCCAGGTAATTAGTAGCATAATTTATATTCTTCTAACCAAAAATACTATTCTTTCCACTACATCTCAAGCTTATCCTAAGGGAAGGTATCCATAATGAGTTCCATTCATATGGCCCCAAATGACTTCCCATCAATGTAAAATCTCAGCATTTAGAGGAAATGCTCCAAAACCACTATACTCTTCTGAATTAATGGTTTGAGAAATGATCAAAGATCTACAACATTATCCTACGAACACCAGATTCAAAATATGCTAAGACTCTACATATGATCAGAGTCAATTCCCATTCTGACACTTATGAATGGGGTCCTGTTTAGGAAGGATCCCAAAATTAATTATTTTTTTCTAGGATATTTCTAGAATTAACTTTTTGAAAGTGTGCCTATTGTATTAGAAGTTTAAAGAAAATAACTGTCTCAAAAAGGAACTAGAAATCTATCTACATTCTCCATTTTGTCTTTTCTTCCTCACTCTCCAAATATCTAGCAATAAATTTATTCCATGCAAGGGACAGACTCTCTTACTGATAAAAAGTACTAATCTAAGTATGACTTGCTTTCCTCAGAAATTTTCCAGACTATGCAAGTAAATAAATAAGCTAAATCTAAGGATTTCAAAGGGCTTGGAAAATGAAAGGATTCCTTACTTAAGAGTCTGAAACATCAACAAGGCAACTAATTAATGATAGTAGTGGTTAAATGTCAGTAACCTCGTTAACCATGTATGCTCTGGATAAACCACAATGAATAACCTGAAATGTAATCATCCCAATTTACTTTTCTATTCAGTGTTCTGCAACCATGTGTGATATACAATGAACACTAAAATGACCAGTTCTCTAAAACATTAAGACATGGTCGTTTTTTTGAAAGAAAAAAAAAGACTATTCTATTTTTTTCCCCTAGTTACATATAAAGAAAATTTTTAACATTCACATTAAAAACTTTTTGAGTTCCAAATTTTCTCAAGACATGGCCTTTAAACACATATTTTACTATTGCTTTTACTTTCAATTTTGATTTGCAAAGAAAATTAATGTTTAGCAGAGATTCCAGGAACATAACTAATCTGATTTAGATGTCAAATATGTTACTACAATTGGCTATTCCAATTTGTGAAGCATCAAAATTCAATGTCATCCTTTATAATTATCATAAAATACTAAATAATATAAAAATGGTAAAAGTTTGTTAAAGCCATGACTTTGGCTATAAAAATGGGAAATATACACAAATGAGTATCAGGAATTGTTTATTTAAATATTTTCACTTTTCAATTGCTAATCCACTCAAAGATTGGTGAAGAAAAAGAAAAGAAAAATGCACGTGAATTTAAAGGAAACACTAAATAACAGGGCAGAAGTAGAAGAGAAACACAACACACCCCAAAACCATCCAGCAAGTTATTGTAGTGACACTGTTCCTTTCTTCTTCTCTAAATTATGAAGCAATCAACTGAAATTAAAATTTTACCATGCCTTCTGAATTATTTAAACAATTATAAATTTAATGTCAATTGCCTTCAGCTCTTTATAAAACCTAGTACTAAAAAGGTATCCTGACATGTAATGACGGAAATGGACAAAGGCAATATGTGAGAATGCAGAATTCGTGCAACTCGTATTATTTGAATTATTCAATGTATAAACCATAAAGGAGAGTCCATGGCATAGCAGAAGCAACAAGAATATAAATCAGGATTAGAGTTCAGCGGAAGCAGAGGGGGGGCAAGGGCCAGGGAACTGGGAGGGTTTCTTTTTAAAGTTGTGTTATCTGTTGCAGGTCCCATTTCTGTCAATGCTGGGGATTTTTTTTTAAATTAATTTTATTGATATTTTATTGATTTATTTTACATATTTCCATTTCTGAATGGAACCCTGACCCTCCAAATCAAGAGTCATTTCTTGTAACAAAGAATAAAAAAGAGAGAGAAAAAGCAGCAGAGCAAAACTAACCAACACAACCAAATGTGGCAGTATTATATGCAAGGTTCCATACCCATGGCCCCTCCCTTCTACAAAGAATCAAGGGAGGTCCATTTTTTCCCCCCGTCTCTTTTATGGGATTAAGCTTGGTCATTATACTCACACAAGTGCTGACAGCTCTGTAATCAAGTAAAGGCAATTGGTAGGAGGTAGAAACTCAGTCAGTCACAATGATGCAACACCATCATGACAAAAACAACAGACATTTCCAGGGTACAATTTAATTCCCTGAAAGACTAGTGATGAAGATACCTGGGGCTGTGGAAGGGTTAATTCTCTTTGCACAGGTGGATTCTCAGACAGTTGTTTAGTCATCCTGAGCTCTGACCAATAATGATAAAAACCTGCCCTTTCTTCAGTCTTGTCTCTCTGACCTTCTAACCAGGTATGCTAATGATATTAGAAATTTCCTTTCTGAAGCATGGCTGTTTACTCTACTGAGGTTACAGACTCTTGAGCTAATTGCTGTATGCTTGCTGATGGCAGAGAGAGAGATGCAGTAATCCTTTTTAACCACGGCAGAATGAAGCAACTTTTCAATAATTCACACACTGCCGACAGTAAGGAGGTATATGACACATACTAGCCAATTATAAATATTCAGGATTTATTCTGAATCACATTGAATATCACAAATAAGAAAATGTATTAAACCATTTATGCCTCTGACACATATATGATATGATTAATATGAATTATGAAAATTTATTCTAAGTTGCTATGTAACAAAAAGCAATTTAAGGTTATTTTTGCTCACCGATTACGCAAATAACTCAGCTCTCAAAGTTGGAAATTTCCAAGAGTCTAGGGATCACTGATAAAGTTTTCTGACTAATAAAAAAACTCACAACCCTTTAAAGGTTATTACAATGAAAGCAAATTTACGAAGTGAGTCCCACATGAAATTTTAAGTATTTCAATAGCCTTGCCAACAAACATCTCAAAATTATTAGTCCACAGAAATTTTTGTTTAATTCACCACTTCCACATAGGGTACTCAAGTGGTTAGATCAAGTGAGAATTCTTTACTATTTGCCTGATACAAATAATAACTTGCCCAAGGCAGCTGGATTTTTGCAAGACTGATTTAAAATGAAATAGATGTTTCTGTTACTGAGCTTAGTAACCATCACATTTCTTAGCTAACCAGCTATGACTTAAGAGACTAGAAATACTTTTAAAGGATGAAAAAATACATTTTTCCACACCCTCATCTTAAATTGCCTTTCCTTTTTAAACTTTCCTTGGAATAGGATCTATCCAAAAAGGGCAGGGGAGGGGGAGGAAGAAAAAGGAAAATAATTTTGTTTTGCTGAAATTCTGAAGACATCAGTAAGTAGAAATGGGGAAGTGGATCATAAAACCAGCTAATTTAGTAAAAAGGTATATTGCTACAAACTCTAATGGTGACAGACTCTAACAGCCAAAAGGAGGAATCCCTATTTTTTTTTAGTCTTTGTTTTTCTTCAGGTTAACAAACTCTCCTTACCATCAACACTATATACTGATTTCCCCTTTTCAGCTTCAGTCAAGCTATTGTGACATTTGACAAAAGGACCAGGGCTTGGCTGTGAAAGGAAAGACAGACAGACAGAAGGGATTAAAAGAAATATGCAGATAGAGAGGGCACCAGCAACTCAACCAGCAGTTTTCCTCAGGAGCACTAAAATATGCAAGATGAAAGAGGAAAACAGAATGCAGATTCAACAACAGCCTTCTGAGATGCAAGAGAAAACTGCTTCATTTGAAGACTCTGGGCTTTCCTGTGTAAGAAATGGCACAATGATTACAAGGCCATGGGCTCAGAGACTGTAGGAAGAGCTACTCAATTACTGATCTCATCATCCTTCTTTGGGGCCCATCAGAACTTGCCCCCGGGCTTAGGGGCTCCAACCACCTATCTAGAATTCAACTCAGTTCAACAAATGGTCAGGCTCAAATTCAGATTCTGTCACTTAGGGCAAGTAGATCACTTAATCTCTCTGAGTCTCAGTTTCCCATTCGCAAAAAACTCAATAACCTCTAAGGTCCCTTCCTGCCCTCAGTCTATGATCCTATGGCCTAGGCACTAGTTATGCAGATATGCTGAGAATAAAAGGCTGCAAAACAGCACGCTCCCTCCCCTCAAGGAGCTTATAAGCACTAGGACACATATAACTATAACCAGAGGGGATAAAATTGGGCAGCGCCTCGCCAAACAAAAAGTTTCCTTTTCCCCTGCTGATATTCACACACCAGCCTTGTCATTGCTGCTCTAGATGACCTTATTTAAGTCTCAAAGGACAGCCACCCCTATGGTGTGCCCTTGTTTCTTTGTTCATTCTAGGATATCTATGAAGTCAACCATAGTGATGACTGGTGCAAAGGGGCAGTTGCAATAAGAAACCTCAGCCACTTGGTCTCATTTAAATGGATTCTTTTGTCCTTGTCTCCACGGCAGCAAGCAAACTTGCTCACAAAGAGGCTGAACATGCTAATAAGAAAACCAAGTAGCTCAAAGTGCTATCATCAGTCCTCGCCAGCCTGCTTTTCCTGCTTCTATAGGGAGAGGCCAGTCACCATCTTTCTATTTCAGTCACCCTATGGTTCTGTGGGAACTGTCATTTTCCTTTACTGCCGTTTCCAAGGCCCCCAAAATAACCTTCTCATTAGCTTCACTCCAGTTCATTGTTAACACAAATAAGCCAAAATGGGCAGTCACTTACAGAGCAAAGTTGGAGCATTTTAAGAGAACATTACCAGAGCTCTTCATCTATTCATGTTCTAAACAGAGGCATTCAGAAGGATGAGAGAAAGAGAAAGGGAGAGATTTAAAAAAAAAAATCCTTACATCTGCATATTTTCTGGAGATAAACTAAAGATGATTTATAACTTCCTAGAAATGAACTAAGATAACTAATAACTTTTATTTCAGATTGGGCATGATTTTCTCCATCAAATGTTTGTGTTCATGCTGGCAAAGACTGGTTGTACCTCCTCAGAAGCAGAAGGATGGTTCCTGCAAAGGGGTGCCATGTTGGTTGCTATGCAAGGCAGGGGACTCTGAAGCAGTCCATCTACAGGTCTTCGGCAGGACTGAGTGGCAACCAGTACAAAGAGAGCGCCTACTCTGCCCCTGGGTGGTATAGTAAAATCAGATCCTGCCTCAGACACTTATTAGCTGTGACTCTTCACAGAGTTGTGAAGATCAGATTATGTAATATATGTGAGGAGTTTTACAAACCTTAAAGTGTTATATAAATGTTAGCTATCATTATTACTGTTAATTATTAACCACCAGGTCTTTCACCCTACATAATCAAAGAACCTCAGATTTAGAAGAGACTTTAAACAGCTATCTGTTCCAACTAATATCTGAAGAAGAACCCCTTCTTAAATCAGGACCATTTTTTGGAGCAAATGGAATGACGGCTCTCTGAGGGTAAGGAACTTAAAAATCAGGAGGCATGATTAGTTTCTTTGACCCACTTCATTTCCTTCACTGGTGGTAAATGTCTTCCCAAATGAGTTGTAACATTACTTACCATGCATGGTAGAGAAGGGAAAAGAAAGCCCATATACAAGACTTACATATCCAAAAGGGATTTGTTAAAAAATATTCTTATAAGCAGGTTGGAGGGCATTAAAAACCTCACAAATGCAAAAATATTAAATGTACTCTTCAGAACATAATGTAATAAAAATTACATCCAATAAAGAGCCTTGGAAGCATAAATTAAAGGTTACTATGAAACGAAATAAGCAAATCATAAAGAATGAGTGAGACAAAGAACAAATTACAGAAACAATCAATAATTTCATTAAAGAGAATGACAGCGAGCCAAAATACCAAAATTGTGGAATGCGAAGTAGTATTTAGGGGAAATTTTATATCTCTAAATGCATATATCAACAAAAGAAAGAGCAGATAAATGAACTGGGCATACAACTAAAAAAACAACAAACTAGAAATCCCCAACTAAAAACCAAAACAGAAATCCTGAAAATTAAGGGATTTAATAAAACTGAAAGTACAAAAAACCCAACAACACTGAACTAACAAATAAAACTGGGAGCTAATTTTCTGAAGAAAAAAGAAACAACAAAAGTATACACAAACCACTGGTCAACTTGATTAAAAAAATAAAGAAAACCAAATTATCAGTATCAAAAATGACACGGGTAATTAACTATACAACCCATGAAGATGAAATTCAAGTAATTTTAGGAGCTTTTTAACCCAATTACATGCCAACAAAACTGATAATCTAAGTGAAACAGATGAATATTTAGAAAAATATAAACTGCCCAAATTAAAAGAAGAAATAGAGTACTTAAATAATTCTACCTTAGAAAAAGAAATTAAGTTAAAAATGAGCTCTCTATAAAAAAACCCAGGACCAGATGGATTTACAAATGATTTCTATCAAAAAAATTAAAGAAAAATTAATTCCAATCCTACAAAAACTATTTTTTAAAAAACCCAAAAGGTATATTTAATTAAAAAAATATAATTTCCTACAAGATGAAGAGAAAATTAAATCACTGAAAAACAGTCTTGCCTTATGATGCTTACATTAATTAGTAGGTTTGGTACCAGAAATCTAAAAATGAATGTTATGCCAATTAGATTAGGAATTGTATGGAAATAAATGCACTTTAAGGGTGGAGGGTTTCTTGATCATTTATAAATACCAATAAGTATCACAGGCTATTCTTCTGAACACCAGTTTTTCTCACAAAGGCTACTGTCTAGAGTCTCTAATTTTCCACACAGGAGAAAGTCTTGGTTTCAGCCAACTCTCAATGGAGGGGCTACTAATATAACCCCACTGCCTCAGACAAAGCACTGGAATGTTCCACTTGGCTGATTTATAGCTCTCCTTATAAGTTTCTTCATCAATTTCTATAGTTGTCACAGTCTATTCTACATTTCCTAAAACCCTGTTTAAATTCTGATCATAAGCATGCAATCTTCCTTCTAGTCCTTGGCCATTTCTCATTTTTACATAAATTTGTTCATCCAGAGTAAACCCGATGGGATCCAGTGGCTCCTCTACAGTGTTAACGGTCTGTTGCTGATCCATGTCATCTGTGTTTCGAATCTGGTTCCTTTTTCACAAAAACTATTTTTTAAAATAGGCAAAGAGCCCTACTAAATTCCTTCTATAACACAAATATAGTTTTGTTATCTAAACTAGGGAGAATAAAAACTGAGAAAGAAAGCAATCTAGAGATGGGGAACCATGCAGCCTTGGGGACACGTGACTTTCTAGGTTCTTGGGTGTTGCCTTTTGACTGAGTCCAAGTGTTACAAAACAATCTTTTTTTTTTTAAATAAATTTATTTAACTTTTTACATTCATTTTCACAAAATTTTGGGTTCCAAATTTTCTCCCCATTTGTCCCCTCCCCCACCCCAATACACCAAGCATTCTAATTTCCCCTATCACCAATCTGCCCTCCCTTCTATCATCCCTCCCTTCCCTTGTCCCCATCTTCTCTTATGTCCTGTAGGGCCAGATAACTTTCTATTCCCTATTACCTGTATTTCTTATTTCCTAATAGCAAGAACAATACTCAACAGTTGTTCCTAAAACTTTGAGTTCCAACTTCTCCCCATCCCTCCCTCCCCCACCCATTTCCTTTGGGAAGGCAGGCAATTCAATATAGGCCATATCTGTGTAGTTTTGCAAATGACTTTGATAATAGTCATGTTGTGTAACACTAACTATATTTCCCTCCATCCTATTCTGTCCCCCACTGCTTCTATTCTCTTTTGATCCTGTTCCATCCCAAGAGTGTTGATTTCAAATTGCTCCCTCCTCCCATTGCCCTCCCTTCCATCATTCCCCCCCCCATCCTGCTTATCCCTTTCTCCCCGACTTTCCTGTATTGTAAGATAGGTTTTCATACCAAAATGAGTGTGCATTTTATTCCTTCCTTTAGTCGAATGTGATGAGGATAAACTTTATGTTTTTCTCTCAGCTCCCCTCTTTTTCCCTCCACTAAAAAGTCTCCTGCTTGCCTCTTCTATGAGAGATAATTTGCCCCATTTCATTGCTCCCTCTCTCCTCCCAATACATTTCTCTCTTACCACTTAACTCCATTTTTTTAAAGACATGATCCCATCCTATTCAATTCACTCTGTGCTCTTTCTCTGTGTGTGCATGCATGTGTGTGTGTGTGTGTGTGTGTAATCCCATCAACTACCCAGATACTGAAAAGTTTCAAGAGTTACAAATATTGTCTTTCCATGTAGGAATGTAAACAGTTCAACTTTAGTATGTCCCTTATGATTTCTCTTTGCTGTTTACCTTTTCATGCTTCTCTTCATTCTTGTATATGAAAGTCAAATTTTCTTTTCAGCTCTGGTCTTTTCATCAAGAATGTTTGGAAGTCCTCTGTTTCATTGAAAGACCATATTTTCCCCTGAAGTATTATACTCAGTTTTTCTGGGTAGGTGATTCTTGGTTTGAGTCCTAGTTCCTTTGACATCTGGAATATCATATTCCATGCCCTTCGATCCCTTAATGTAGAAGCTGCTAGATCCTGTGTTATCCTGATTGTATTTCCACAATACTGGAATTGTTTCTTTCTAGCTGCTTGCAGTATTTTCTTCTTGACCAGGGAACTCTGGAATTTGGCCACAATGTTCCTAGGAGTTTCTCTTTTTGGATCTCTTTCAGGTGGTGATTGATGGATTCTTTCAATACTTATTTTGCCCTCTGGTTGTAGAATGTCAGGGCAGTTTTCCTTGATAATTTCATGGAAGATGATGTCTAGGCTCTTTTTTTGATCATGACTTTCAGGTAGTCCCATAATTTTTAAATTGTCTCTCCTGGATCTATTTTCCAGGTCAGTTGTTTTTCCCATGAGATATTTCACATTCTCTTTCATTTTTTCATTCTTTTGGTTTTGTTTTGTGATTGCTTGGTTTCTCAGAAAGTTATTAGCCTCCATCTGTTTCATTCTAATTTTGGAAGAACTATTTTCTTCAGTGAGCTTTTGGACCTCCTTTTCCATTTGGCTAATTCTGCTTTTTAAAGCATTCTTCTCCTCACTGGCTTTTTGAATCTCTTTTGCCAATTGAGTGAGCCTATTTTTCAAGGTGTTCTTTTCTTCAGCATTTTTTTGGGTCTCCTTTAGCAAGGTGTTGACCTGCTTTTCAGGCTTTTCTTGCATCTCTCTCATTTCTCTTCCCAGTTTTTCCTCCACCTCTCTAACTTGATTTTCAAAATCCTTTTTGAGCTTTTCCATGACTTGAGCCCATTGCATATTTATTTTGGATGTTTGGGATACAGAAGCCTTGACTTCTATGTCTTTCCCTAATGGTAAGCATTGTTCTTCCTCATCAGAAAGGAAGGGAGGAGATACCTGTTCACCAAGAAAGTAACCTTCTATGGTCTTATTTTTTTTTCCCTTTTCTGGGCATTTTCCCAGTCAGTTACTTGACTTCTGAGATTCCTGTCCACCCCCACCTAGATCCACCCAGCTAGTGCTTGGGGTCTGAGATTCAAATGCTGCTTCCCATCCTCAGGGCTTTCAGTGGGGGCAGGGCTGCTATTCAATGTAAGATTAAATTCAGGTGCTCAGGTAGGGGCAGGGCTGCTATTCAGTGTGAGATTAAGTTCAGCTGCTTGGGTGGGGGGCAGGGCCACCCCACAGGGCTCAGTTCCCTCAGGGGGTTTATGTGGAGATCTTCAATAATGGATCCAAGCTCCTGTCTGCTTTGGGAGCCCCTGTCCACTGCTGCCTCTGCGGCTGCCTCCCGAGGGGGCCTGAGTTATGAAGACACCCCGCTCCCCTCTCAGCCAGCCAGAAAAGCTCTCTCACTGACCTTTGGGCCTGTGAGTAGAGGGACCTGCATGCCTGCTGGAGATTCTGTTCCTGAAGCCTGCTCAGATCTGCTCCTCTCAGTGCCACGCAGCCAAGGCAGGACTGGGCTCTGCTCCGGGTCCAGTGTGCAACGGACTTTGCTGTCAGTTTTTCAGGGCTCTCTGGAACAGAAATCTCCTCCACTCCGTTGTTTTGTGGCTTCCACTGTTCCAGAATTTGTTGGGAGTTCTTTTTTACAGGTATTTTATGGGCTGTGGGTTAGGAGCTAGTATACGTGAATCTTTCTACTCTGCCATCTTGGCTCCTCCCCCAAAACAAATCTTTTTAGTAAGTTTGGATTCAGTCAAAGTGCTGCACTTCAGGATCTAGAGGGCCAGGTGTGGCTTCGAGGCAGCACATTGCCCATCCCAGTATAGACTAATTTCCCTAATGAATATTATTGCAAAAATTTTAAATAAAATACTAGCAAGGAGATTACAGTATATACCACATAGACCATATACGATGACCAAGCAGGATTTATAGAATTCAGGGATTGTTCAGTATTAAGAAAACTATAAGCACAATTGATCTTATCAATAACAGAAACCGCAAAGATCATATGAGTACATCAATAGTTGCAGAAGAAGCTTTTTAACAAAAGTACAAACCCATGCTTATTAACAATAATGAAAAGCATAGGAATAAATGGAGTTTTTCTTAAAATGATTAAGTACAAAAGCAAGTATCATCTGAACTGGGTATAAACTTGAAGCCTTCCTAATAAAATCAGAGGTGAAGTAAAGATGTCATCATTATGACTCAATGTTGTACTAGAAATGTTAGTTATAACAATAAGACAAGAAAAAGAGATTGAAGAAATATTAACAGGCAATGAGGAAGCAAAATTATAACTTTTTTGCAGATGATCTGATGGCATACTTAGAGAACCCTAGGAATCTACTAAAAAAACAGTCAAAACAATGAATAATTTTAGCAAAGTTGCAGCATATAAAATAAACTCACATAAACCATAAGCATTCAGCAGGAGGAAATAGAAAGAGAAATTCCATTTAAAATAAATGCAGAAGTATAAAATACTTGGGATTCTACCTTCCAAGTCACACACAGGAACTATATGAATACAATTAGAAAATATTCTTCACATAAAGATAGATCTAAATAATTGGAGAAATATTAATTGTTCATGGGTAGGCTGAGCCAATATAATAAAAATGACAACACTCCCCAAACTAATTTACTTAGTGCCACACCAATCAAACTACCAAAGAATTATTTTATAGAACTAGAAAAAAATAACAAAATTTACCTGAAGGAACAAAAGATCAAGAATATGAGGGGAATCAATAATAATTTTTAAAAAGTGAAGGAAGGAAACCTAACAGTACCAGATCTCAAATTATATTACAAAGTAGTCATCATCAAAACAATCTGGTGCTGGATAAGAAATTGAGTGACTAATGGAATGGATTAGATACACAATACACAGAAGTAAAAGGGAAGCTATGTGGTACAGAGGCCAGAGTGCTGAACACGGAGTCAGGAAGATTAATCTTCCTAAAATCAAATTTGGCCTCAGACACTTACTAGCTGTATGACCCTGAGCAAGTCTTGTAACCTCTGTTTGTTTCAGTTTCCTCATCTGTAAAATGAGTTGGAGAAGGAAATGGCAAACCACTCCAATATCTTTGCCAAAAAGGCCTGTACGGGGTCCCGAAGAGTTGGACATGACCAAACAAGAACAACAAGTAATGCAGAAGTGATGACAATGATCATCTAGTGTTTGATAAACCCAAACACCTAAGCTTTTGAAGCAAGAACTCATTATGTGACAAAAAATTTCTGGTAAACTGGAAAGCAAGCTGGCAGAAAGCAGGTACAAATCTCATACATCCAAATACTGTTTACTAATATAAGGTCAAAATGGGAACAAGATTTAGATATAAAGAGCAATATAATAAGCAAATTGGGGGAGCATGGAAGAAATTAACAGTCATATTTATGGATAAGAGACATAGAGAGGATCATGGAAGATGAAATGGATAATTTTAATTATACAAAATCAAAAAGGCTTTGCACAAATAAAACAAATACAGCCAAAATTAGAAGGATAGCAAGAAACTGAGTGTGTGTGTATGTGTGTGTGGGGGGGAATTTTACAGTTAGTTTCTCTGAGAAAAATCTCATTTTTAAAACATATAAGATAATGAGCCAAATATATAGAAAATAAGAGTCATTCTCCTACTAATAAATAGTCCAAGGATATGAACAGGCAGTTTTCAGAAGAAGAAATCAAAGCTAACAAAAGTCATATAAAAATGCTCTAACTCACAAATAATTAGAGAAATGCAAACTGAAACAACCCTGAGGTATCACCTATCAGACTGGCTAAGATGACAGAAAAGGAAAATGACAAATGCTGGAGAGAATGTGGAAAAACAGCTACACGCTAATGCACTGTTGGTGGAGTTGTGAACTGGTCTAACCATTCTGGAGAACAATTTGGAACTATGTCCAAAAGACTATAAAAATTGTACCCTTTGACTTAGCAATGCTATGTCAGTATCCCAAACAGATGAAAGGAAAAGGAAAAGGACCCATATGCGCAAAAATATTTATAGCAACTCCTTCTGCGGTGACAAAGAATTAGAAACAGGGAATGTCCATCAATTGCGGAATGGCTGAACAAGTTGTGGTATATGATTGTGATGGAATACTATTGTGCTATAAGACACAATGAAAAGGATGGTTTCAGAAAAACCTGGGAAAACTTATATGAACTGCAGCAAAGCTGAAAAAGCAGAACACTGCACACAATAACAGCAATATTGGAATGATAACTTTGTGAAAATAGGAAAGACTTTGCTCCTTTCACAGATCATTGTGAACAATACAGTGATCCATGAAAATTCCAAAGGACTGGTGATGAAAAATATTATCCACCTCCAGAGAGAAAACTGATGAGTTCTGAATGCTAACTGAAGCAAATTTTTCTCATTTTATTTTTTCTACCTTCCCCCTCCCTCCACAATATAACTAGTGTGGAATGTTTTGCATGACTTCATATGTATAATGAGTATCTTACTTCTTGCCTTCTCAATGAATGGGGGGGAGATAAAGGGAGGGAGAATTTGAAACTGAAAACAATTCTTAAAAAAATTTTAAATAAAGACAGAAAAAAAATTGAGAAGGTTGGAAATAGAACTAGGATACTGTTTCCAAATCTATCCCCAGACTAGGGTGGTGTGGCAGCTCCAACGACTCCTAAGCTTACCTTTTTTTTGTATAGCAAAAGTCTCATCTGTATTGTGTTTTGTTAAAGATGTTTTCCCTCCTTCTAAAGGTTGTATGATGGTGAATGGTGGGGAGCAAGGTTGTGACCTTATAGATCTCACAGATTCAGAGCAGGGAGATACTTCATAGGTAATAGAATCTAACCCCCTCATTTTATAGATGAGGAATGGAGGTCCAGGATCATACAGTTTATAAATGTATGAGGCAGTATTTCAACCCAGGTCTTCCTGTCTCCAGTTCCCACATTCTATCCATAATACCTTGTTGCCATCTCACTTCCTCCCCTCTAGATCCATGATCACTGAGCACAATATAACTGGCTGAGGGGGAGGAGAGTAAGGGATTGGAGTGTTTTGCTGATTAATCAAGGCTAGCTAACAAAAACAACATGGGGGAATCTTATCTTTGATGCCAGGTAAAATAAAGCCATCTTGGTTCAGTTGGAAACTTTTTTATCTCTACAATTACTACTGGAGAAAAGTTTGTTTTTCTTCTATTTTATCTACCATGAAAAGCACCCTCCATATTGGAAATGACAAAATGAAAAATGGCCAATAGAAGGTGATACCCAAGAAAAGTAAAGAGTGAGTAAAAGCATCCGGTTGCCGTAGATGGATTCAAGTCGTTCTTGGGTACTGAAAGAATGGATAGATGTGATTGCTAAGGCACTCTCAGTGATATTCAAAACATAATGGTAAAAAAGATATTGGCCAATATCCCAATTTTCAAAAAAGGGAAGAAAATGTGTCTGCCCACTGTAGGCTAATGAACTTAATTTCAATTCCTGGAAAACTTGTAGAACAAAGACAGTTAGTAAATATTATGAAAAGTGGTGATTACAAAAGGCTTGTATGAATTCTTTAAAAAGATTCCCATACTTCCCTTCTTTTCATAGGGTTTCTAAATTGGTAGATCATTGGAGTCTCCAAGATTAAAAGGATAGATGATTTTTTTTTAAACTGGACAAGACGAAGGGAGGATTTTTTTATTCAGTTTTGGGTTGGATTAGATTAACTGTGTCAAATCCAACTAGAAGTGGGTCCTTGTGGGCCACGTATCGACTTTAAAAACCCACAAAATGACATCATCTATGTTGTGTTGTATTTTTAACCATTAAACATTTCCCAATTATATTTTAGGGTGTTTCTGGCCCACAGGCAGGCGAGTGGCCTGGACACACTGGAGACCTCAATAGCCTCTGAGTTCTCTCCAGTTCTGAGATTCTCTGAGTCTGTAACTGTAATAACATCCAGGATGAGAAGACTTATTTCTCACTGCCTCCTACACTTCACCCTGGGGCAAGAGAGGGAGAGGACTGTATTCCAAGAGATCATAGAAATGGGGAAAGGGTCCCACATGCACACAAATATTTACAGCAGCTCTCTTTGTGGTGGCCAAGAACTAGAAATCCAGGGGACGCCCATAAACGGGGGAATGTCTGAATAAATCGTGGTATATGAATGTAATGGAATGCTATTGTGCTATAAAGAATGATGACCAGCAAGACTTCACAGAGGCCCTGGACTTATATGAACTGATGCTGAGGAAGAAGCAGAACCAGGAGAACTTTGTGCACAGCAACAGCCACAGTGTGTGAGGATTTTTTCTGGTAGACTTAATACTTTAATGCAATGCAAGGACTTAAAAAATTCCCAATAGTCTCTTAAGGCAAAATGCCTTCCACATCCAGAGAAAGAAATATGGAATTTGATCATAGAATGTAGCAGATGATTTTCTTTTGTATTACGTTTTGTTTTATGATTTCTCCCATTCATTTTAATTCTTCTATGTAACATGACTAAGGTGAAAATGTATTTATTTAATAGGAATGTATGTGTAGAACCTATATAAAATTGTATGCCGTCTCAAGGAGGGAGGGGAGAGATAGGGAGGTAGGAGGGGGAGGGAAGGGAAAAAAATCTAAGTTATATCGAAGTGATTGTAGAACACTGAAAACAAATAAAATTTTAAAAAACCAGGGAACTAAAAAAAAAGGGAGAGGACCCTTCTAGAATAACCTTCCCAAAAACCCTTCATTAATTTTTTTTTTTTAACTTCAGTTAGTATAGAAATGAGGGCATGTGTAGGCCCAGGCTCCTGAAACAATATTCACCTACCAGTGATTTTAGTAAGGCTTGCCACACATGGCTTCCTCAGAAGAATGTAAGGCTTTTTATCTGGAAAATTTCAGAATAGCTGCTTGATACAGAAGCCAACCCTTGAATTTACTTTAGATCTCAGCTGTACTAATTTTGCCTACAACTAAGCACCCTAAGTGGGGAAAAAAAAAATCTAAAGATAACCTAAAGCAGAGATTTGGAAAAAACTGGAAAAATATACATAGAAAATATCCTTATTTGGGTGGTCTGAACCTGTGACTTCATCAGTGTGAAGAAATCCCAGTGTGGGAACTTCCTTCACTGGTACAGATCAGCAACTTTTTATAACTTGAGTCTTAAAGAGCTTTTCACTTGTACCCAGGTTTTCCTATCTTCTGGTCAACCCCTCTATTGATTATACAACCATGCCTCTCATAAAGAGTTTGGAACTTGGGAAAAGTGATTATGAAATGGGGTGGACGCTTGAGCATGTAGAAAATCTACTGTGGCTAAGAGCTGAATGGACTCTTTCTTCCTCTCTTGTGTTCTCCCAAATAAAGGTACAGTAAAAAAGAATATGCCACTTCAAATACATAGCAAGGTCTAGTCCAAAAAACTTCAGATTCTAGACCATAATTTAAAAGTAGCCTAAATGACTACAGAAACTTTCTATATCCCACAGCTGAGCAACAACACAGGTCATTAGGCATTTGTCTTCACATCAGTCATTTTAGCCCTTACTCCCAAATGAACTTTCCCCTGTAATAAAAACAATTCAGCAAAAATATCCAATACATAAATCTTGTCTAACTCTCTCTCTCTCTCTGTATATACATGTATGTATATGTGTGTTTATATATATATATACACACACTCAGACACACAACTTTCTGCCCAAGCGGTGTGCCCCTCTTGTCATGAAAGAGAAGGTATGGCTTTTTACTTCTTCTTTAGGACTTTTAGCTGGTATTCCTTTACTCAGTATTCAATTAATTGATCCAAAGATCAATTTCATCGATCCTTTCATTTATATTGCTGTAGTCATTGTTTAGATTGTTCTCTTGATTCTGTTTATTTTGTTCTGCATTAGTTTGTACAAATTCTTCCACCTTTCTCTGAATTTCCTATATTCATCATGTCCTATTACACAATAACATCCCATTAAAGTTATATGTTTTTCAGCCACTCTCCAATCAACAGGATCCCACTTTGTTTCCATTACTTTGCTACTACAAAGAGAACTGTTATGAATATTTTGGTATAGTAAATCTTTGTTTCCATCTGATTCTTTCTTGGGGTATATGGCCAACAGTAGGTTGGCTGGATCTAAGATTATGGACTCCACAGTCCCTTTTCTTGCATAACTTCAAATACAGACACAGAATAGTTGCACCACATCACAACTCCAATGTGTTTCCAAAGTCCTTTTATCCTTGATGCTCTACCTTTTGTCCTCTTTGCCAATTTGCAGGTATGAGGAGAAACCTCAGAATTGTTTTTCTTTGCATTTCTTTTGTTATTAGTGATTTGGAGCATGCTTTCTTTCATGTAGCAATTTAGCGTTTGCAAACCTTCCTTAGAAAACTACTTGCCAGACCTTTTGACCACTTAGCTAGTGGGCAATAGCTCTTGGTGTCCTTTTATTTTTTTTAATTTATTTCCATCAAAAAACCAGCGCATCAAAGTCTTTCCCTCACTCAGGATGGAATTGTAGCTACTCTTGAGAGCCTGCTGCCTTTCTATTCAAAGATATGAAGAAGGAAGTGAATCAAATCCAACAACAGTACTTGGCATGTCATCCAGTAACAGTCATCCAACAAAGTACTGACCAAGTGCCTTTGTGCTATGCACTGGGGATAGAAAGACAAAAATGAAAAAGGCCTTGTTCTCTAGGAGCTTACTGGATTGGGGGGAAATGACATGTACACATATAAGTAAATACAAGGCAATCTGTGGGTGGGACTAGCAATGGGAGGAATCAGGAAATGTCTCATGTAGGAGTTCATTTGAAACAAGCTCTGGAGGAAGTCTGAGATACTAATAAGTAGAAATGAGGAGGGAATGCATTCCAGGAATGGGGCAAATACTGTGTGTGAAGGACAGGAGAAAGGAGATGGAACGTTGTATTAAAAAATGGACATCAAAGAGGTCAGTATGGCTGAATGTGGAGTTTACAACGTGAATTTTTAATTAGCCTTAAAAGGTAAACTGGAACTAGTTGATGAAGGGCTTTAACTGCCAAACAGAGGACTGTATATTTTATCAGAGACACAGTGGGGATCCAGGGAAGCTTCTTGAGCATGGGAATAACAAGGTCAGACCTATGCTTTATAAGCTTCCAATTACAATACCCTATTTGGAACTAAGTATTATCATAGGGAAAATTTCTAAACAATAATTGTTTGACATCATGTCGGAAATATGACTATTTGTGTAAAAAAAAACCAAGAAAGAGCACTGCCACAACCTGATCTCTAAATATACAACCAGAGTCAGCAATCAGAAATCAGCTAGATGCATGTTAAATCTACAGCTGAACTGGATGACCTTAGCCCCATCACCGTGGAAAAGGAGAGAATTCTTCCAAAGGGAAATTAAAATGTGCTAGGCAAAGATGGATACCTAGGCTCTTATCAGCAAGATCACAATCTGAGGAATGGGTTGGATCTATGAAATGATAAGACAAAAAGGTTCTATTCCATTATCTCTACACACTTCCTGGAAACAGGTTGTTGATTACCTTGGTCTTCCAGCTGCACTTTCACAGAGGAGTTTTCGGTTGCTTTTTCTCTAGCTGTTGCTTCGTCTTCTTGTGACCATTCCATGTGGTCCCTGTAGAAAGATACACACAGAACACAATGGGGGGAGCATTGTGGGGGTGATGACAGAACCTTTTATTCCAGTTTCTTGAAAAAATGAACTACATTGTTTATTCTCATGTCAAATGAATACATTTTAGTGCAAGATGTTCCTTCTGACAATCCCAGTACATTCTGAAACTCCTACAGTTCTTCTGTTTCCCATTTCTTGCTTTATTCTCAGAATCAACAGCCTCTAATAGCTCCCTGCTACTGTAATGTCCTGCTCAGCCCCCCTGGCGTCTGAGCAGTGGTACCCATGTGGTTTGTTGTTTTCTACTTTAATCTGAATTTATTCGCCTTTTTGTTCATTTCTACTCAGGACATTCTATTCTCTAACAGCTTCCCTTGCTCCCTTTTCCCTGGGTTCTAAACTCGGCTGCCAATGTGATAAGAGTCTTCATAAAATTTTTGCACTCAAGAAATTCTTGATAGCCTATGTTTGTCTGTACTGTCTTATTTTTCCATAAACTGATTCATTTAGATGCAAATGATAGACTGCGTGACAAGACAAAAGAAAATGTGTCACCTTTATAAGGAAATGAATTTTCCTAGAGGTATTTTTAGCTACAGAATTTGCTGTTTCACTATGGGGAGGTATTATTTTCCTGTTTTCTTGTTGCAAAGATTTTTACTTTTTTAGAACAGGAGCAAAGGTTTTATATGAAATGGTTTTATTAAAGATGTATTTTCTCCTTCGCACAGGTAGGATTAAAAATGAAGAAATTCCCTACAATGAACCATCTGAGGTTGCTTCTCGCTCTAAGCTTAAAATCCTATGGTTTTTCTGAATAATAAAATGGCCTTTCAGAACAAGAATTTAAAATCTACTCAGCTTATGGATAACTTGTGAATAGTAAACCAAGCAGGAACTAACAAATTCCAGAGTTAACGCCAAACTGACACTCTGTGTTGGCTGATTAATGGGAAACAGGGTAAACACACTGGTTGTCTAGGTGCAAATCACATTATCAACAAACAGTTATTTATTGAGCAGCTGCTGTGTGCAGGTTGGTCTCATGTCCTAGGGGAAAAAATCTGCATTATACATGAACCCTGACCTACAAAGGTTTATATTCTGTCGGGGAGAGAAAAGGTGAACAATACAATAAATACAATACAGGACTGCTAAATGCTAATAAGTGATAGAGATAATAATGATTCTAGAAGTTGGAAGGAAGGAGTGCTCATTAAGTGTTGGAGTGGCCAGAAAAGACTTCATGCACCAAACAATATCTGAGCTGAAGACAGTTGGGGAAGGGGGGTAGTCTATGTGGTAGATGATATTTTTAAAAAATTAGTTTTGCAAAAGCAAATCTAATGTAGTGCTAAAGGCTCCCTTGAACTTATCTTCTTAAGTTGCCATAATTTTCCAGAATATGCAGGAGGCCTTGAAAGTGTCAAGGATGAAGCCCCCACCCCCTATTTTTTCTGGTAAACAGGGGTAAAAAATAGAAAACAAATGGGTATCATGGGAAAAATCTTTAGAACAAGTTTCTTTGATAAAAGTCTCACTTCTAAGATATACCAGTAACTGATCCAAATTTATCAGACTAAAAGCCATTCCCTAACATATAAATAGTCAAAGCATATGAATAGGCAGTTTTTAAAGGAAAACATATAAGCTATCAATAATCATATGAAAAAATACTCTAAATAATTAATAATTAAAGAAATGCAAATTAAAGTAACTTTAAGGTTACTTTAAATCTCAGATCGACAAAAGAGGAAAATGGCAAATTATTGGAGGGCCTGGGGGCAAACAGCGCACTGCTGAGTGAGCTACGAATTAGTCCAGGAATTCTGGGAAGCAATTTGGAACAATGCCCAGAAAGTTACCAGACTCTGTAAACCCTCTGATCCAGCTATATCACTATTAGATTTATTCCTCAAAGAAATCTGAGAACGGGGAAAAGATTCTACATATACAAAGAGATCATGGCAGTTCTTTTCATGATAGCAAAAAAAACCAAAAAAAGGAAATTCAAGGGACTGATCACCGATTGGGGAATGGAAGTGTGGTAAATGGATATAATGGACTATTGCTGTGCCATTAGAAATGAACAACTTCAGAGGAAAATGGGAAGACCTTTACAAACTGATGCAGAGCCAAGTGAGCAGTCCTAGGAGAACAACTTACAATTGATAACATTTTAGAGGAAAAAAAGTTTGAAAAGATTTTATAATTCCAATCAGCACAATGATAAACTTCTTTTCAAATGAAAGTGAACCACGCCACCCACCTCCTGACAAAGAAGAGATGTATTTAAAATGCAAAAAGCAAAATTCATTTTCTGATATGGCTAATGTGGGAATATGTTTTGCTGGATATTACTTACTATAATAGACTATGTATTGAGGGACTCATCAACTCAATTAGGGTTGGGTTTAGTGGGAGGTACATGATTTTTAAAAATACTTGGTATTTGAAAATAAAAATAATAATTTTCAAAAAGAAAAAAAATGTGGGAGGAGTCAGGTTAGAGACTGTGAGAACCTGTGTGATTAGAAGGATGATGGTTTCCAGTAATAGGGGAATTAGGAAGATAGGTGATTTGGGAAGGGGGGGATTACTTTTTAAAAGAGAGAAAAGGAATAATGTAGTGCCCATAGGAAATAAAAGAGACCTATTTAGCTGAAGTCAAATTTTCAGAATAAGAGTGATAGGGGATAAGATGGGGAACAATTATCATGAATTGCCAGAAACACCAGGCTAAGGAGATAGGATGCTTTTTGCCAGAACAGTTGCTAGATTTTGAGTATGGGAGTAACATGTACAAATGATGCTTTAAGGATAAGTGGGGAGGTCAGTTAGGGACATAATATAACAATCAATATGAGGGGTAAAGAGAGCCCAAACTAGGATGGCAGCTCTGGCAGTAGAAAGAAGTGGACACATTTGAAAGAGATAAACAAAGTCAGAATGGAGTATAGAGGATAAAGTTATGATCTTGGAGACAAGAAGACCTGAGATCAAGTCCTCAAATCATTTTACCTCTCAAACCCCGAGGTTTACAAATTTGCATTGGTGAAATGAGTTTTGACACTGAGAGTTCCCAATATTAAAAAAACAAAAACAAAAACAAAAAACAAATCCAGACCTGCAACAACCACAAAAGTATGTGGGGATGGAAAAGAGAAACATGATATAAACCTAACTCCAACGTTTCAAATCTGCAGCACTGATGAAATAAATGAAGTAGAGTGGGGATAGCTGATTTGGGGGGGAAAGACTGAATTTGGTCCAGTTGGAGACCATGCTATTTAGTCAGGTGTGGGTGGGTGAATAGATCCCAGAAACCTTGAGTTCTCTTCGTGTGTGTGTGTGTGTGTGTGTGTGTGTGTGTGTGTGCGTGCATTCATGTGACATATATATTTTGAGATAATATATCTGTAAAGAGTAAGGAATTCACTCATTGCTTTTCAGTTACCTCAAAATGAATATAATTAAAACCTCCTCCAACTTCATAAAAAAAAATCAGTTTTAACCATTACAGTCTAATCACTAGAATTTCAGATGAAATGACTCACCAGAGACCAAATAATGACCAAACAGCTCTGCCATTTGGCTTTCATGAGTGGGGGAAGTGGATTTTTTTTTTGTTCCTAATTTATGGCATGTGAACAGACATGTGGAACTTAGAGACAGCAGCTACGATGGAGGTTAATTTTTAAAAATAATTTTATTTAGGACAGTTATGATACAAAAAGCTCAGTGATTGATTCCAGAAAACTAGGTCTCACTAAGCTATGAACCAAGTTTTGAATCTAGAAATCTCTACAGCCTACAGGAATGAGGGCAGAATGAAGAGTTTCCCTGTAAAGCAGCAAGCTATGAGGCAATACTAGTATTTATGGTTCTTTGGCTTTCAGCATTTGCTTTAATGTTAGCTTAACTACTCCCTTCTCCCAGAGCATTTAATAGATTTAGTTAGTTCTTGAAATTGAACTAACTTGCTTACAGTGTACTTTATGCTACTTTCATTTTCTTAACTGCTAAGTGAGGGAGAATATTGCAGACAAAACTCCTGCAAAATGACTTTTTTTTCATTGTATGATTATGGATACCACCATTGAATATATTTATATATAAGACATTCCTTCCTACTGCATGTTTGTAGGGACTTCCCACTGGTCTTATGGTGGTGTGTAACAGTACAATATCCTAGTTCATTTATACTAAAAGACAAGAATCTCTGATAAGAACCATTAACTTTTCTCTAAGGAATAAATGCAATTACAGAAAAAGGTCCTGCTCACAAAGTCCATTTACTAAGCAGGCTGTTGCGAACTGAAAATGCATTTTTTTTGTGTGTTGTTTTGAAGTTAGTTTTAGGTAGGTACAATCCTTCATTACTTCTAAAGTTACTTCTACGATAGCTTCTCTTGTTTTACAGTAATTAATTTAGTATGGTTTTCTTTTTGGAACATTTCTGGTCACACCACTATACTGAAAAGCATTTTTTTCCATAGAAATTCTGTTCAGTATGAAAGGTAGATTTTCTTCCCCTGCCTATCCTCTCACAACTCCCATCTCCCATGAGATTTTATTGGAATTGTTAATGGAGATTAGCGACTATTCTCTAATTTATTGTGGTCTTAAAGAGTGGACTGGAAATGTTTTACATGACTACATATTATGTAAAACCTTTATCAAATTGCTTACCGTCTTAGGTAGGGAAAAAGTGAGGAAGGGAGGGAGAAAAAATATGGAACTCAAAATTATTTTTAAAAAGATGAATGTCAAAATTTGTCTTCACATATAATTGGAAAAATAAAACACAATTTAAAGGGGGAAAAAAAGAGTTGCCCAGGCCCTGAAAGCGGAAGTATTTGCCCAGGGTTATGCAGCCAGTATGTGTCAGAAATGGTATTTAACTCAAGTCCTCCGTGATTATGAGGCATGTTCTCCATTCCCTCTGCCAGGCTGTTTATATGGCTATAGGTAATGCACTCTCACACTTAAATGGATCTATGATCTCACTGATTTGGAAGTTCCCACCTGCAACCCAGACTGCAATCATGTCTGCCTATCCTGTGTGGTTCTTATCCATGTTCTCTCCCAAAAGTTTGCCACAGGGGGTTCATTCAGGGTGCTGAGACCTTCCACATATGGGCACCAGTGGAACACTGTTCACCTGTCATTTTCTTGCTCTTTCCATATGACCAATTAATCTTAGCTTCCTGTCATACAATCACTTGATGACTTCCTTTGTTCTTGCTCTCCTTTCACATTCTTTATGGGTTCTATACTGTAACATGCTCACACCCACAGAGTGCCTTTCCACTGCCCTGGGATGCTCATCTTGAGTTCTTTCAAGGCTAGGTGTACTCTAGATCCTCCATTCATACAGCAACAAAAGTATAACACTCATACTGACAAGATGATCCACGATGGTCTGCGGTCATCAAGGGAAAGTTGGGGTCAATAAAAATATTTTGCAAGTTTCCATAGCAGTCCAATCTGATGGCCTCCTTTTAAACTTGGGGCCTGCTGTCCATATTCACTATTTATCTCAGATACATATACAGTTCTATGGGGTTCTCAATTTCAGGGGTCCAGAAACTTTTTTTTTAAAATCTGTTGATAATTATATACAAATATAATTGATTTCCTTTGCAATCCTACATATAGCATTTTTGTGCCATCAAAAACATGATTTGAGCAGCAAATAGGCTTCCCTAATAAGGGAAATTATTTTTTCATTATATTAACAATTATCAGGATTACGTTTTTTTTCTCTTTATTTACTCATTCAGAGACCAGTCCCTGTAGGTCATTTAGTCAATCTCTGAAGGACAAGATTGACAGATAAGATTGCCCCAAATTCTCTAAGTACATGCTCCTGGATCCTGCATGGGACCTAATCCAACTAGGAGACCTTACCTATATTTAGAGTACAAACAGAAGCTGATCTAGGTGAGTTCAAGTCTACATATGCCCCTAGCATCCCTCCATTGGAATCTAGTGGGTAACCCAGCCCACGAAGGAGAAAAACAACCAGAGTTATCTGGGCCAGAGATGGATTACTCTGTCCAGATTGCTGAAGGCAGCTGAGTCTCATGATCAAACCATGTTTCTCAGCAAGAGAAACTGAGGACTTTTAGCCCATATCCTCACTAATAGGCCCTTCCTCACACTAACTATTCACCATTCAGGGCTAATATTCACCTGTCATGGACACCCCCCTTTTCAAAAGGTATTTAAGGGATCTCCATAGTTTTGTCTTTGGTTACCAAGAGAGGCCACTGACCATCAACTTATTATCAGCTAATAATTAATTACCCAGAAATTCCATCTCTCGCGTTTTTCATTCACCTCACTAGTTTGCCAAAGGAGTCCAGTGATACCCAAAAGGTTAAGAAACCCTTGGTTTATAAGGTACCCATTCAGATACATATTGAAATCTGAGAAGTAGGCATTGTTCATTTTATGTGAGCTTTCCTGTGTAGATGGAAAGGCCAAACTCCTTTCAATTTCCTACAGCTAGGGCCTAATTAGTGCGAATAATGAGTTGTTGGTCACATTAATTCAAATTCACACTGCATATTTCCAATGGGCTGGAACCAATTGTCATAATTTACATAATTATAACTTCAGTAGTGCAAATTTAAATACATGCAAACCACTTCAGAGGATTCATTATTTGTATTAATCGGTACCCAGTTGTACCTAAATACAGTTCCCAGCACACAGAAATCTGCTGGGCGAAGAAGAGGAGACACCGTCGTTCTTGGGCACCTACAAAAGAATTGATTGCTAGGAATCTAAGAGAAGTCCAACTTTCTTTCAGTCAAACTCTACATGTCAACAAGCATTTTATTTAGCACCTACTGCAACACAGGGACTGTTCTAAGTGCTTTACTATTACTATCTCAATTGAGTCTCACAACAACCCTGGAAGGAGGGTTCTATTATTACCCCACTTTACCGCTGAGGGAAATCTAGGCAGACAGGTTAAATGACTTGCCCAGGGTCACAAAGCTAGTAAAGTATCTGAGACTGGATTTGAACTCAGATCATCCTGACTCTTGGCACAAACACCTAACCAGCGCTTCACTTAGCTGCCTCTAGTGGAGGAGACAACATGCAAACAAATATGTACAAATAAATTACACACATGATAATTAGAAATAACCAACAAAGGGAAGACACTATCATTCCTATGGATATGGATTCAGAGGTTCTGGTTTCAAATCCCACTTTGGCCACTTACTGTGTGACCTTCAGCAAATCATTTAACTTTTTCCTAGACTCAGTTCTGTAAAATTGGGGTTAGATTAGAGGGCCGCTAAGGTCTCTTCCAATTCTAAATCCATGGTTTTAAGACTTAATAATTACCTATGTCACGAAGACAGATGAAATAGTATAGTAAAGAAATAACATTTATACTGAGCTGGCCCACCAGGTTTAAGGTTTTTAAACTGTAACTGCTGATTTACATTATTTTGGCATTTTTTAAAGCCTAGAGCATTAATGAAGAAATGAATAAGAACAAATAAATCTAGACTCATAGGTGTGAAGAAATTTAAATCTATGCTTTTCCACAAAAATTATACATCCTATCTCAAAAGCAGAGCAGGCTGACAAATGTGTACTTGTCTAAATGATTATTTTATCCTGAAGGCAAGGATTACTTTACTTCTGTTTCTGTATCCCTACTACCCAGCAAAGTACTAAGTACTAAGCACTAAGTAGATGTTTAGTGCCCGCTAGCTAAACTGACCCGAATCTTGATAGCAAGGGACCATAAAGTTGTAATGGTTGCAAAACATTTTGTAAGCCATATGAATGTCAGTTAGTGTTATTATTCATGACAGAAGGCAGAAAAAGCTATGAATGATCTGGCATGAGTTACAGTTTTGTGAGGGCAAATTTCAAGGAGTTCAGGAAAAGATAAGGTAAGATCCAATGACTTACTATTATGGTGAGGCAGTGAGAGCAAGAGGGATAGAAAGCTCTTAATTATGAAATTCTGAAGATACAAACAAAAGCTGTTTCACCCAGGATAATGAAGGAGAGTTGTCTAAAGAGACTAATGGGACCTTGTTGACAATTTCAATTTTAAAAAAGGCATGTAATGAAGATGGGAAGCAAGGGCTAGTAAGTGAAGATGGATATGGGAGCACAGAATGATCCTCTAAGACTGTGTCAGGGGCAGGAAAATCCCAAAGAATCTTAAAGTGGCAATAAATTCTAACAATAAAAAAGCTTTTAAAAACAATGCTGAGAGGGGCGAAGCCAAGATGGCGGAGTAGAAAGATGCACGTTTATGAGCTCCGAACCCACAACCCGTAGAATTAAGGTAAAAAGAGATCCCCATAAATTCTAAATCACTGCAGGGGGGTGCATAAACATAGGGGAAGAGATTTCCGTTCCAGTGAGCCCTGGAGAGCCGTCCACAGAGTCCCTTGCGCCCCAGAAAGCGGACCCCACCCCAGCGCTGCCCTGGCCGCGGCCCCAGAGAAGCTGATCCGAGCAGGCTTCAGGGACGGAAGCTCCGGCGGCTGGGAAGGTCCCTCCACCCGCAGAAGCTACAGGTCAGTGAGAGAGACGGCTGGCTGGCCGAGAGGGGGAGCAGAGGGTCTCCGTGACTCGGGCCCCCCTCGGGAGGAAGCGGCTGCGGCAGAGACGGGGGCAAGAGGCGGCAGAGACAGGGGCAAGAGGCGGCGGAGACAGAGGCGGGAAGCAGTGGAGGCAGAGGCGGCAGAGGTGGGGGCGGCGGCCCAGGACTCCCACAGCAGCAGGCAGGATCTTCATTACTGAAAGTCTCTGCATAAACAACCTGAGGGAGCTGAGCCTGGGAGACGGCCCTGCCCTACCCCATTACTGAAGGCCTCTGCATAAAGCCCCTGAGGGAACTGGCCTGGGAGGTGGGGCCCCCCACCACACCCCCACCCACTCCTTTCCTGAAGGTCTCTGTATAAAGCCCCTGAGGGAGCTGAGCCTGGGAGGTGGCCCTGTCCCCACCCCAGCACCTGAACTAAAGCTTGCTGCGGAAAACCCATTTGAACCTTAGACCCCAAGCACTGGCTGGGCAGATCTAGGCGGGGGTGGACAGGAATCTCAGAAGTCAAGTAGCTGGCTGGGAAAATACCTAGAAAAGGGAAGAAAAATAAGACTATAGAGAGTTTTTTTCGAACAGATGCAAATGATCCCGACTTCCGGATCTGACGAGGAAATATTCTTGCCATCAGGGAAAGACATGGAGGGCGGAGCCGTGGTACCCCAGACATCCCAGGGGGATGTCAGATGGGCTCAGGCCTTGGAAGAACTCAAAAAGGATTTTGAAAAGCAAGTTAGACAGGTGGAG